>JAODAL010017515.1:0-77514 GCA_025379985.1 Phyllomedusa bahiana
TTTAAAAACAGTGCGCAGAGTCAGTCAGCAGCTGCACACTAGCTGTGCAGCTGCTCCTGATGGGAAAAGGCAGGATGGATCCTTACCCTCCTGACTTCTCCCTTGTATGTACAGCGCTCAGTGAGTACTGTAAATGCACATCGGCGTCGCAGGGAGCGTGATACATGGCTTTCACCATGCCCCCTGCGACACTGGATCTCCTTGGTCAGCAGGAGGCTACTGAATGGCTAGAGGGGCCAGCTACTTAGCTACAGAGGGCTGCTACCTGGCTACAGGAGACTATTTACTAGCTACAGGGGGCAACTACCTGCTTACAGAGAGAAATTTACTGGCTACAGGGTTCAAATAACTACCTACAGGGGCTTATATAACTACATAATAGGGACCTGTATTTCTACTTATTGGGGAGGCCTATATATACCTACTTAATAGGAGACCGAGATACCTACCTATTGGGGAACCTATAAATGTACCCATCTAATGGGGCGCTATACACCTACCTTACTGAGAACTGCCTACCTAGTTTGGAGGTGTACCTACTGCACTTTTACTGTTTGGGACACAAGGAGTTAATTATTACCATTTGGGGCGCTGTAGATGGGGAGCTTGTATAGTGATAGGAATGCTGATAAATTGAGGAGTCTAAAATGTTTGTTTTGTAACATCTACAATGAAGAGTTATCGCCGGGAGAAGTCGTCTTGGCGGTATGGGACAGATGGAGAAGAAGAAGAGAGCCTGTGTACAACTGGTATCTAGCACTGTTTAGTCAGTGTATGCCAGTAAAATTGGTTGTAGTATAATAGTTTGTATTCCGTAATGGTATGGTGTATTATTCATTGTGGTGGTGATATGAGCAAAAAAAACAAAAAATGGAGTGCGTATGATAATTGTGTGCAATATAAAATTTAACTTTTACTTCACAATTTTAAAATAGTATGCGGCTGAGCATTAAATACATAAATCAAAGACATACATAAGTGCCAATGAAAAAATGGCGCATTAGTAACTACTAACTCTGACGAGTCACTGGGGGTCTCCACACCAGTATAGATTGTTAGAGCACTCGCCCCGACAAGGGCGACCCCTCACCGGTATGGAGGATTACCCTATAGACCTCAAGTTTACCCTTACGTGGTAATCATACAATGTCCCAACATGTTTCGACCCACCACAGTCTCTTTAGGGAACCATTTAAGTTGATGTATATAATCTAGAAATGGAATCAAACAATTCAAAAACTGCGGGTATGAACGGATGAAGTGACCCCCAATTTATCCTGTCCCCTATTAGATGTCTATAAAGTGACAAATCATATAGTGCAGGTTAATATGTATCCAAATGCGCTGGGTATATACAGCCATCTCCTGTGTATATGAAACAGAAGTGATGTTTTTTAATACAAACTGTCCAATCACTTCCCCAAAAATAACGGACCCGAACCCCACAGCAGCACAGGCACAATATCATCAGAGAAAGAAAGTCTGTACTTACCAACACCAAGGATTGCATAAATGCAGGTCATAGAGCGTATGGCTCAAGAAGACACACGGAAGGGCTATGGTGTGCCCGCCGTTTGTTTGAATGCACAGGCAGCTTTAAAAGTGACGGAAGGCGGATGTACTCTAGCTGTCACCGTGGCAACCCGGTCACATGCTTGCTCCGTCCTCCGTCACTTCCGCCCTCAGGGCGAGAACCCGGGGCAATAACTTCCGCCCTGAGTGCTGGTATGTGTGACGCGCGCTATATCGCGCATAACGTCACTTCCGCCCACACTTGCCGAATGCTGACAGACTTTCTTTCTCTGATGATATGTGCCTGTGCTGCTGTGGGGTTCGGGGTCCGCATATGTTGGGAAGTGATTGGACAGTTTGTATTATAAACATCACTTCTGTTTCATATACACAGGAGATGGCTGTATATACCCCAGCAGCATTTGGATACATATTAACCTGCACTATATGATTTGTCACTTTATAGACATCTAATATGGGACAGGATAAATTGGGGGTAACTTCATCCGTTCATACCCTCAGTTTTTGAATTTTTTTATTCCATTTCTAGATTATATACATCACTTCATTGGTTCCCTGAAGAGACTGTGGTGGGTCGAAACATGTTGGGACATTGTATGATTACCACGTAAGGGTAAGACTTGAGTCTATAGGGTAATCCTCCATACCGGTGAGGGGTCGCCCTTGTCGGGGCGAGTGCTCTAACAATCTACACTGGTGTGAGACCCCAGTGACTGTCAGAGTTAGTAGTTAAATAATGCGCCATTTTTTCATTGGCACTTATGTATGTCTTTGATTTATTGTATTTAATGCTCAGCCACATACTATTTTAAAATTGTGAAGTAAAGTTAAATTTTAATATTGCCCCACAATTTTTCCATACCACCCCCAAATTTTTTTGGTTTTTTTTTTCATGGGGGGCGATGGGAAGTAAAAACCAAAAGCTCAAAAAATTATTAGGGGAAAAAAAAAAGTTTTTTTTTTCTTTAAAGGTGGTAAAATGGGTCATGGTGTAGAGTGTTTTTCAGTAAAATATGGGGTGGTGTATGAAAAAAAAGGTGTTGGGGTATTATTTGTTTTATGTTTTCTGGTGTTATGTGGTTTTTTAGGAAATTGGGACTAAATTTGCCTTGGGGTTTGGTTTTGGGGGAAACAGGGGTTTTTTTGGGGTTTCTGTAGACTATTATATAGTAGTTTACAAAATAGCACATTGTGTTAAAGCTTTTTTATATTTTGAATTTGGTTGATGGTGATGCAAATTTTTTTTCATCTTTGGCGCATAATGTTACAGGGAAGGGGAGTGGGGGAGAAATTTCTCACCCCGCCCTGATTTCAAAAAAAAGCCTAAAACAAACCTTTGGTATTTAGCCAAAAAAACATGGCAATGGGCCCAAAAGCCCGGGTTTCCCATTCCCCCAAATTAGGTGGCGGACCATTTGGTGGCAGTAGAACAAGGGACTGGAGGGTTTAGGGAAAAACAGGAATTAGTACAAATTTTGGTGGGTTTGTACAGGGGAGGAGGCCCTTTAAAAAATAAAAACCCTTTGGAAGGGGTAGGAGGGGGAGGAGTAAAAGGTTTTTGTGCATTTCACATCCAAAGGGCAAACGGGTGATATTTAAAAATAAAAAATTTAAACCGAAAAAAATTTGTAAAAAATTTGCTTTTTGGCAGGGGTAGAATAAAAGTTTTTCAAAAAAAAAAGAAACAGCAGGCAGGGGAAATCAGACATGAAGGGTGTAGTGTATTTAAATGTGTTAAAAAGTGGGGGACAGAAAGTATTCAGACCCCAAATTTTTTTTTTGCTTTCTTTTTATTGCAGAAAATTTAGAAGATCCAAAAAAATTCTTTTTTTTTTTTTTTTTTTTTTTTGGTTTATTAAAGTACATTTGGCTCAATTGAAAGGTAAAAAATAGCATAGGGGCCCCCCGAATTTTGAGACACATTGAAAGGGCGTGGGGAGCTTAAAATCTTTTTTATCAAAAAATGTGAACCGTGAGTCCCCAAAGGGTTTTTCATGTAAGATAGAAAAACATAAATGCTTCTTTAAAGGGGTTTTCCAAAATAGTGTATTGCCCTTTTTTCAGTAGTGGTTTCCGCTGGGGGCGGTTGGGGTGTGTAAATGTATAATTTCATGTGTGCCGCAGCCCTGCCAGTGGCACCCAGGTTTGCATACGTTTTTTTTAGAAATGTTTTTGTGCAGAAACTACCTTATACTTGGGGTTCATTGATTTTAAAAGTATATGGAAGGAAAAGGGGTGCTTCCATTTTTTTGGGTTTTTTGTCCCCCCCCCCCTTTTCACAGGCTGTCATTTGAAGGGCAGCTTTTCAGGTTTGGGGGTTTTTTATTTTTTCCTGAATAAAGGGGTCGGTTTTACCCCCCTGGGAGAGGCCCCGATTGGCCGATTGAGAGGTAAAAAATTTTTTTAGGAAATTTCCCGATTTTGAATCACTTTTTTTAAATCGGGGGGCACTTAAACATCTTTTGATCCCAAAAAATGTGAACCGAGAGTCCCCAAAGTTTTTTTTAAATTTCTTTTGAACTCCCCCTTGAAAGGAAAAAAAACCCAAAAAAATATAGATAAATTTTTGGCAAATTTTTTAAACAAAAAACCTGAAAAAATTTTCATGGTAAAAAAGTATTCAGACCCTTTTTTTTCCTTTGGCCCTCATTTTAATAAAATGCGGGCCCCTTTCCCTTTTGAACTCCTTGAGATGATTAAACTCCTTTATTTGGGGTCCGGGTGTGGGTTTAAAAAAAAGGACCCTTTACTAGGAAAGGGACACAAAATTTTTATATTTAAAACCTCACAGCTAACAGAAACCCGCCCAAGGGGCTAGAGACAGAATTGGGGCAAGCCCCGATCTAGCCAAAGGGTTTCAAAAAATTTTTTCTGCAAAAAACCAATAATGACCCCCAAAATAAATTTTAGCATTTTCCTTTTACCCCTCGACATCGGTCGATTGGGCGATATCGAACCCTCATCGACAAGATAATTTGAAAAATTTGGGGGGGTCCCATTATTTAGCGGGGTGGGCCCTTAAAGTCTTTTGGGAAGCAAAAACAAACCTTTCATTCTTTAACCCCCAAAAAGGGCTGGAAAAAGCTGGAATTAAAAATCCCCAAAAAAGTCAAAGGGATACGTTGCTACAAACTTAGGCAACACCCCTTTGGGTTAAAAAAAGCCACAGAAAAAAAAAACAGAAAAACATTCCTATCCCTGTCTTGTACCACAGCATGACCCTTTTAAACCTGCATCAAAACCCCCAAATTAAAAAGTGCCAGAAAGGGAGTATGGATTTGAACCCCAAACCCCCTTACTTGAAAGGAAAAATTGAATATCCCCGTCCCCGGGCCGCGGGTTTATCCCCCCCAAAAACCCGCATGAACCCCCCGATTTCAAAAGTGCCCGGGGGAAAAAAAAGTCTTTTAAAACCAAACCCTTTATTTGTTTCCAGGGCAAATTGATATACCTGTTTCCCGGGCCCCCAGCATAGCCCCCCAAACCCGCAAGGGCCCCCAGATTAAAAATGGGGCCCGAAAAAGGAAGGGCTTTCAAAAAAAAAATTTTTGTTTCACTGGGGCAAATTTACTATACCGTCCCCGGGCACAGGGATGAGCCCCAAACCTGGCCCTGACCCAGATTAAAAAATTCGGAAAAAGGGGTTTTCAACCACCATTTTAGTTTACTGGGACATTGCTATACCTGTTCCCCCGGGGCCCCAGCATGAGCCCCAAATCCGCTGACCCCCCCCAATAAAAAGTGCCGGGAAAAAAAAGGGTTCTTTCAATCAACCCTTTTAAATTTTTTTGGACATTTAAAAATTTTGTCCTTACCCGCCAGAATACCATTTAAAAATGTCTGACCCACAGAATTTAAAAAGTTTCCGGGGGAAAAAAGGAAAATCCCTTTTAACCAGTTTTTTTGAAATGGAAAATTGACTATACCCCCACCTGGGGCCGCAGTAAAGACCCTTTAAAAAAGTCCCCACCCCCCCAAAATTAAAAAAATTTCCCCGGGGAAAAAGGGGTCTTTTTTAAACCCCATTTTTGTTGAATTGGACATTAATATATCCCTTTTTTTTTACCGCAAATGACCATTAAACCTGTCTTTAAACCCCCAGATTAAAAAAATGGGAAATATGATTTTTTCAACCACCATTTTTATTTTTACGGGCATATACTGTCCCGGGCCTGGGGGAGCGCTTGGGCCCCCCGATGAGTGCGGACCAATTTAGCTTCCCCTTGGAAATTTCTGGGGGGTTAACGCTCCCCTTTTCCCCCCCAGGTTCCCTTTTTTTTGGCATTCTTTTTCTTTATTTCTCAACGTGCTGGGGGGGGAAATTGTTTTCCTTTTACTTTTTTCTCTGTCCGTGCTCCAAACTCCCTGTCCCCTCTGAAAACCTACATCGGTCAGTTTTCCTGTACCTTCCCTTTTAAAAATTCAGAAAAAAATTTTTTTAAACCCGCTATTTTTTTTTCTGCAAGTTTTTTAGTAGTTTTTAATTTTAAAAACCCCATTTTTAAAATAGGGGGTGGGAAAAACCCCCCATGTCTTTTTGGGTTTTTTTTTTAAAATTTTTTATTAAATGGGTTTTTCTCAAAACAGGGGTTTTATAGGCCCATTTTTTAAAGATTTTTGCAAAAAAAAGTAATTTTGCAATATGTGGTTTCCCTTTAAAAAGTGTCCCCAAACCCATTCCTTTTCTGACAGCACCAAACACCCCTTTTGGCCCAAATCTTGAAAAATTTTAAAAGCAAATGTTTTGATTAGAAAACAACATTTTTTTAAATAGGGGGGCCCGTAGTAAAAGCGCATTTTAAAGCCAAAAAAAACCCCCCAAAAAAAAAATTTAAAGGGAAAGACCCTTGAGTCCCCAAAATTTGGAAAAAATTGTTTAAGAACCAAAAAGCTGTTAGAAAAAAAACTTTTTTTTTTAATAGGACCCGTGTAAAAGCTGCATTTTAAAAACAAAATGCCCCCCCAAAAATTTAAAACATTGACCCTTTGAGCCACTTTGGGGCAATTGTGAAGAACAAAAGTCTTTTTAAAAAAAACAAAATTTTTTTTTAATTTGGACCCTTTTGTAAGCTTTATTTTAAAGCCCAAAAAGCCCCCAAAAAATTTAAAAGCCCGAACCCCCCTTGAGCCACTTTTTTGGGCAATTGTGAAAACAATGTAGTTTGAAACAAAATTTTTTTTTTTAAAGGGCCCGTAGTATTGCTGCTTTTTAAAGCAGCAAGAAAACCCCAAAAAAAAATTTTAAAAAAGACTTCCCCAGCCACGGGTTTAAAAAATTTTTGAGGGGAGAAATGCCACTTAGAAGCCCCATTTCTGTTCCCAAAAAACCATGATTATTTTCTTTATCTCAAAAGCTACATCATCCCAAAAAATTTTTAAAAATTTACTTCTCCGCCCCAAAAAATTTACCATTTAAAAAGTTTTTGAAATTTTCACTTAAAGCCACATTTGTGTTCCAAAGGACCATGATTATTTTCTGTAACAACACACTACATCAAACCCAAAAAAATTTTTAAAAATGACTTCTTTGGGCCCCTATTAAAAATTGTTAAATGAGAAAAGTCCCCTTAGAAGGCCCCATTTTTTTGTTCCAAAGGACCATTTTTTTTTCTGTTTCTCACGCAACTTTAACCCCAAAAACCCTTGACAATGCGAAAAAATTCTAAAGATAAAGTTTAGTAAATTTGGTTTTCGGTGTTGTCTTTAAAACTTGATGTCTTTTACAGTTCCTCACAGCAAAACAAACAAAATGAACGTTTTGGGAAAAAAAAGAAAAAAAATTTCAATAAGAAATAAACATTTTAAAAAAAAGTTTTTAAAAGGGGCCATTTTGTTTGAAGAGGGGAAAGTTAAGTAAAACCGGGGAAAATAATCGGGGGACCTCCCCCAAATTTGGGGGCCACAACATCATCAGAGATTCCCATGCCTTTATTTTCCCTCAAGAAGGGAAAATCAAAACCATCCCCCCCCCCCCCCCCCCCCCAAAATTTTCTGAGGGAAAAACCGGATTTTCATTTTCTGTAATGACTCCTCCACTGTGCTAAAGGTCCGCTCAGAATGAGGGTGGCTGCTGGGCAGGACAACACCTCTTTTTGGCGTGGCGAGGGGAGCTGGGCCTTTGTTTCCCTTTTTGGTTTCCCAAAGTCAAATTTTGGGTTTCCCGAAAAAAAAAATCCAAAAAATCGGGGTTGAGACCAGATAGTCCTTTTCCCCCATTGGGCTTTAAACGGTCCCCGGGGTTTTTGGATGTGTGCCCTGCATTTGCATTTTGGGGGTGAAAGGTGGTAAAAAAAGATTGGCCCGTAAACCCATTAGGCTTTGCCCCAAATCGCCTGCTGCCCCGGGGTTTCGGCTATTTTGGGCCCCTTACTTGCGTCACGTTTGCGGGTGGGTTTTTCCAAGGGGGCCCTTTGGGGAACGTAGGGAAACAGACCCAACAGATGTTCCAATTGGGTCAATCAGCAAGGTCCCCCATTCCTTTTATTTTTTTCTCTCTAATTTGGGGGGGTGGAAAAGGAAATTTCTCGTTTTGGGTTTTGTACCGGAGATCCCAGGGGGGTGGCCACCCAGTAACTGTTGTTCCCTTTGATTGGGTTAAAACGAGGAAACATGTTTTAGGAAAAGGAGCATCCAAGCACCTCAAGTGAGAGATGGAGCCCTTTATTCCCAAGCCTCTGGGTCGAGGGGGGGGCTTTTGCCCAAAATGATCTTCCCCCATCTTCCTTCCTCCGCCCAAAATTCGCCCCCAACCTCTTTTCCAAAGGGAGGGCATCGGGGAACGTCGGGTTTTTAGGAATTCCACCTTTCCCCCTCCCTGCCCCCCCGGGACAGGGTTCAAAAACAGCCCTTTACTTGCCTTTTGTTAAAGCACCCTGAGAGTGATGCGGGCCCCCTTTTCACTAGCTCTGGACCCCGAACCAGTTCCTAATGAAAAAACCGATGAAATTGTTTAAACTGTCGGGCCTTTTTTGGGGTTTGACGGAGAGAAAGGGTCCGTTCCCCATCTGTGTCCGCTCCTCCTCCGTAATGGGAGGGACCTGTTTTTTTTCAGAGTGTCCAACATCATTCCAAAAACTAAGATCACCACAAGGGTTTATGCTGACAGAGGGGATTGGGCCGCCCCTGACCTTTTTGGGGGCTTCTTTTAAAACTGGGAAGGATGGTTGGGAGGCTCTTTTTACCTTTCCTCCCCTCTCGGTGGCTCAACACCCCAGGTACCCCCCGCCCGCTTGTCAGGGCCCTGTGTCACTTCGTCTGGGGTTTAAAGGAATTGCGCAGGGGTTTCCCCAAAAAAGCTGGAGCATTTTGGGGGGGGGGGTGGAATTTCCCGCGTGTTACCACCCTCAAAAAATGAGACGGTTGACATGGAGGCCCGACTGACCGGGGGCAACGCAGCCAGGCGGGGGGAAGCAGGGGGGGCCCAAACGGCGGAAATTCAAAATTAGACTTCGAACCCTTTCCCCAGCAGGGGAGGGCCAAACCCGGGTAGCTCTTTAGAAAAATTTTTGGGCGACAAGGAATTTTCATTTCCCCGGCAAGGGAGTGCTCAAGTTCAAACCCAACTTTAAAGGGGGGGGGAACAGAATTTTGGGCCCGTTTTGCACACCACCTTGCCTTTCACAAGGTTTTTTGGCACCCGCCCGCGCTCGGGGGCGCGTTGCGGAAGCCGCCACACTCCTGACCTGTGTGTGGACGGGCTCCAAGACAGAAATTTAAATTTTAACCCCCCGGCCCGGTTTTCTTTGGGGATTTGTGCCACCAGTGGACCTTTGGGGGAAAGAACCCTTTCCCCCATCCCCGCGGTTTTGAAAGGGGGGGGGGCGGGCCGAGCCCGAGAGGGCCCCCGTTTCCCCACCCGAGACATCCACCCAGCTCACCCAATTTAAACTGGGCACAGAGAAATAGCTGCCTTGGGGGCCCTGCTTTAAAATAGTCCATGTGTCCCTGGGGCAATGGTTTTCCGGGGGCCCCAGATGCAAACAACCCTTGAAATTTTAGATGAAAAGTGGCCTTTGGGCCCGGGGGGAGGGACGGCTTTATTCCTTTCAAAGAAATGCCGCTCCATCGGTATTGGGGGGGGGGGCAAGGGCCAGGGCGTAAATGGGGGAACCCATCTTTTTTCCACCAAAAAGGAAAGGCAAAATTTTCCAAAGGGCCCAAAAAAATGGCCCAAAGCCGGCATTCAGGCTTTTGGGATTGGGATGGTTTGGTTTTTAAAATGTTTCCCTTCCCGCTCCCCAACCCGGAAAACAGAAGGCTGGCTTCAAATTCCGCTGAAAAGGGCATTGGGGGGCCGTTCAAACTGGGGAAGGAGAAGGGAAGGGGTAGGAAAGGGTTTTTTGGTGGGGCTGATGGTACTCGGGGAACCCGGGGAGGCTTTAAGCGGGGGCTGGGTCCCTGATCAAATGAGGAAATGGGCAGCTTGGGAACGCTTTGGGGGTGGCGGAGGGGGAGGAGGCGGAGACAAGGGGTTTTTACAGTGGTTGGAGGGGGCCCCGGGGTCGGTTTTTGGGCCTTTTTTTGGGCCCAAGGGGTTTTCTCCTTTCAACTCATTTTATTCGCTGCCCTGTGACTGACCCCTGTTGGTGGTGGGTTTAAACCCCTAAGGTTTTGCCTTTTAATTATGCGTTTACGGGATAGGCGGCATTTGGGGCAAACGCTGGGTGAATCAGAGGCTTGGTCAAAGAAGGCCCAGGGTTGAAAAGGTCCTGGCCTTTTTTTACGGCGAAAGCGAGGAAACGGGGTTTTGCGGGTGGGCCGTGCCTGGGAATTTATATCAAACAAAACTTCTGCGAACCCCCCCCTTCTCCCCCTTTTTGAGGCGGAACCCATACTGGGGCACTACCCAAACGTCTTTCCCCCTCATCAGGGAAAGAAACCTGCGCAAGCAAATTCTGGTTTAAAAAACCACGTTTTGGAAACCGCAGTGTCGTCACATCATCAACAAAATTTTACTTTGGGCCCTCCCCGACATTCTGGGTTCCCGGGGGCTGCGGGCTTCCCAAACCAGAGGAAAATGCCCGGGGGTTGCCACCGCCCGGATTTTTGCCAATTGACCCCGGGTTCCCCTTTTCCTCCTTGATTCTCAGTTAAAATGGGGGCAGAGCAGAGAAAAAACACCTCTTTTGGGGCCCCTTTATTTTTTTTAACATGCCTTCTGACCCCCAACCGCATTTTTTCATCAAAGAGGTCTTCAAAAATTGGGTTATCCACAGTGGTGGGTACACGAGATGACATTTTTTGGGGGGGGTTTATGTTTTGGGCGGATGCTGATGATGCTGATGAGAAAATTTGTTGGGGGTGAATTTGGGAGGACAGGAGGTAAAACTTGGGGGAAAACAGGTTTCATTAAAACCCCTGACGGGCCGGGTTTTTGGGGCCGTGTTTTCCCTTTACTAATTTTTCCCGGGCCCCCGGGCCCAGCGATGACAGGCCTGACGGTCCCTTTCAACTGAACGATTCGCTGGCATGCATTTTTTTGTCGCCCCCTTGGGAAAGGGGCAAAACCTTTTCTCGTACCCCTACCTTTTCCCTTTTCCCTACCCCCCAATTTGCCGCCCTTTCCCCAGAATTTCGCTTTCCCTTTTCAAAATATAAAAAATTTTAGAAGGTAAGGAAGAGTTTTGGAAAGTCTATTATTTTAAAGAGGCAATTGAAAAAGGGTATTCTCAAATCCCTCCCAAATCAAAACAAAACAAAAATTGGCTGGTGGGGGGCAAATATAAAATGCAAAGTAGATTTTATCACAAAAACTGGGCCCGCGCCAAAGTGAAAAAAAAACGTATCTGAAATGGGATTTCGGATTAAAAACAAAGGGATTTTTGGCACCTATCAATTCACCTTTTGTGACTAAAAAATTTAGGGTGTAATTTAAATTTAACTGCAAAAATAGATCTAAACAACAAAGCTGGGCCTCCCAAAGTGAAAAAAACACGTATTTTGAAATTTTAAATTTGGGTAATTAAAAAAGGGATTTTTTGGGACCTAACAATTCAATTTGGGTTTACTAAAAAATTGCTGGAAAATTTAAAAATTTAAAAAGCACAGTAGAAAACTAAAAACAAGGGTGGCCTTTCGCCAAAAATGAAAAAAAAAAACGTATCTGAAAAAGGGAATTCGGAAAATACAAGGTATTTTTTGGCACCTATAAATTTACCCCGTGGGGACTATAAAAAATTGGGTTTTATTCAAATTTTTAAATGCAAGCTGCCCCAATGAACAAAGCTGTAGTTCGCCAAAGTCAAAAACAACGTAAAGGGTTTTTTGTATTCATATAATACAAGAAAATTTTTGCAAAACCCTTTTAATTCACCTGTGGGGGACTATAAAATTGCTGGGATTTAAATTTAAGTGCAAACTGCCCCAATGAACAAAGCTTTTAGTGCGCCAAATCAAAAAAAAAACGTTTCTGTTATGAAATTTTTAAAAAACAAGAAATTTTTGGCACCTTTAATTCACCTGTGGGGAAATTTAAAAAAATTTTGGATTCAAAAAATTTTAAATGCAAGGTGGATTATCAACAAAGGTGGAAAGGGCAAAAATTTAAAAGGAACACCTATCCCGAAAGGATATGATAAAAAAAGTATTTTGCACCTAACAAAAGGACCTGCAGGGTTTTAAAAATATGTGTATCCTATAAGGGTTTAGGGGTTTCCCAATATCCAGGAAAATTTCAATAGGGAAAAATGTTTTAAAAAAAAAGCTATTTTTGGGGAAAGTCTACACTAAAATCTTGGTGAACTTTATCCAGTATTTTTTTTTACGCTTTTTCTGTGTTCGCCCGCGGGGCCCCCCCCCCCCCCCCTTCCCCCTTTAATTTACAGCGGTAGGGTTCTCCTTTTAAAAAATTTTCCCGCCCAACTACATAAAATCTTCCAATCTCTTATCTAAAATAAATTTTTAAGTCCCCAGTATTAGGAAAGGGTTTTTCTGTGAAGAAATAGAAAAATTTGGTGAGCTTTTTTTTACACAAGGGAAGCACAAAGTCCCTTCTTTCTCTGAGAAGACTGAAGAACTGAGGCCGAACAGGGGAAAAGCTGTTTATTAAAACGAGGTTTATGTGATTTTTCCCCGCCAATGTTTCCCCCAAAAAATACACATCCCGTCCCTGACGTTTTGACACACAACTCCCCCCTGCTCTTTCGTACGCTGGGGTTTGCGGGCCCCCAAAATGGGGCAGGAAGCGCCGAAAAAGGGGCGATCTTAATACATGATGCCCAGATTTTAACCCAAAGTTATCGCCATGATCTAAAAATTTTTTATCAACCCTAAAAACTGGGGCCGATTTCAACTTTGACGATTTAAAAATCGCTCAACCCTATCCCAGGACTATGAAAAATAAGATTTTTCCCGGGCTGATGAGGAGGATTTTAACTTTTTTGGGTTTAACCCGTGAAACTGGTTTGGGGGCCCGCTCATGCTATGGGGGTGTTTTTTTTAAAATGCAAGGGGGAGGACAAATGATTGCAATTGAAGGAAAAAATTAATGCAGTCAATTAAGAGAAAAGAGGATTAAAAAACCCCTTCCAAACCCCTGGGACCTCGACTTTCGCCGGGAAAGGGTTTTTCTTCCAAAAAACAATGACCCTAAACACACAGGGTTTAAAAAAACAAAACAGTGGGTTCAGAAAAAAACTCTGTGCCCATTCTTTGGGCTGGCAAGCCAAGGCTCTGACCTAGACCAATTTAGCATCTCTGGAGGACTTGAAAAGGTTGTCCATCAAAAATTCAAACCCCCAAACTGATTGGGAAATGAAAAGGAACTACAAAAGGGAAAGGCCCGAGGGTTCCCCCAAAACCGGTGTGAAAAAAATTGTTGCATCACTCTCAAAAACCGACTAAGTTTGCTCAAAAAAAGGGGCTTCAAATCAATACTGAGCAAAGGGGCAATACTTTTAAAACCTTTTGAATTTCAGTTTTTCTTGGTTTTAAAAAATTTTCAAAAAAAACTACATTTGTTTCTTTTTTTCAAGATGGGGTTTCAAATGTACATTAATCAGCAAAAAATAAACTTTTTGGATCTTCCAAAAGGCTGGGGAAAAAAATAAAGATTTAAAAAATTTTTAAAGGGGTTTTGAATCTTTCCGTACCCCAACCCGTTTTTTCACATTGTCAAAAGACATGGGAAAGTTTACTGTCAGTGACTTTGGCAACTGGGAAAAAAAAATTTGTCAAGATCCCTTTCTTGATTTCCCTTTTTTTAAATGTCAAAAAGATCCACATTGTCAGGTGAAAGATGAATACGTTTGTCAGTTATCACCCCGCCAGCTGTGCTGAATGTGGGTGCCGAGATAACGCTGGCTGCTGGGCAGGATAAAAGTTCTATGGCGTGTCGAGCAAGCTCAGACCATTAATCCAGTTTGGACACCCAGAAGTTAAATTTGTCCAGATTAAGTCCAAAAACATCGGTGTTGAGCCGCAGGTAGCCATGGACCATTGTCTTAAAATGGTCTGTATGTGTCTGAATGAAGCTCTGCCTGCAGGCATTGGTGAGGTGGTAAACATGGATTGCAAAATGTCATCCAGTGGGGTTCTGCCACACTGCCTACTGCTGCAGCTACTTGCCGTTCTACTGCTGCCGCATTGCTGACATTGTTCCAGCATGACATTAGAATGTGAAGAAGAATCAACAGATGTCTCGAGTTGGTCAATGAGCACTGTCTCAAATTCCTGCATTCTACTGTCAATTTGTATTGGTGGAAGGACATTGTTCACTTTTGTCTTGTAACGTGGATCAAGGAGGGTGACCACCCAGTAATCGCTGTTCATTTTGATTGCCTTAATGCGTGGATCATGTTGCAGGTAATGTAGCATCCAAGCACTCATGTGAGATGCTGCCAGGATCCCCAAGCCTCGTGGTCGAGGGGGCACTAACCAGATCTTGCTCCTCTTCCTCCTCCTGTAATCTGTGCCAACCTCTTACCACTGAAGGGTAATTGGTACTGGAGGTGTTCACTCCTGCCTCCTCATCCTTTTCCATTTCCTCATCCTGACAGTCACCAGAGCCCTGGCTAGCCTCATGTGCTCTACTCTGTGAGCTGAACTGCTGTCCTGTACCCGCCCTGGACGTAGAACCCCGAGCTAAAAAAGACCTATACAATTGTGAAACAGATGGGCCTTCTACATCCAGATATAACCAACACGCTTTCTGCAATGTGGCTGGCCACACAGGGACAGCTTTTCTGGCAAAGAAATGCCTGCTCAGCATTGGATATTGGGGGCATGCCAGGGACATTATGTGACAGAACCCATCTGTGTTCACCAAGCGGAAAGACATTTCCAAGTCCAACAGCCTGGCAATGCCGACAATCAGGTTTTTGGCATTGCGGTGAAAGTATTTCTTCTGCTCCCACACCTGGTACACAGAAGGCTGGCTGCCGGACTGGACACTGTACAGCCTGCAGGTCACACTGGTGGAAGGGGAACGTGTAGACTGTATTGCTGGTGTTGGGAATCGTCCGACAATGTCTGGGACTGGGGATGATGCTTGCTCTTGCTGCTCCAGCAGATCGGCAGCAGAGGAACGCTTGGGCTTGGAAGTGGTGGAGGAGGAGGCAGAAGATGTCACAGTGGTTGGAAGCCAAGGACCTGTGTGGCCTTTTTTCTCCAAGCGACTTTCCACAACAATTCATGCTTTACATGCATGTGCCTGATCATGCTCATGGTGCTTAAACTCCTTAGATTCTTTGCTCAACGCATTGAAAGCAAATCTGGCATATGATGTCAGTCGGAGAATCTGAGGCTTGATCTAAAAAAGGCCCAGGCTTCACAGGTCCTAGACCTCTTTGACTGTGACCACCACTGACCATGGCTGGCGGAGTAATGTCAGTGGACTTGTGCACCCTCTCCCTTTCTGAGACCGGACCTGCACTGACACTACCCCATCATCGTCCTCCACTGACGATGTGCTCACCAACTGCTGCTGAAAAGACCATGTTGGATCAGCAGTGTCATCATCATCACTGGTGACTTCATCTTCCTGACAGTTTACATCCTCAAGCTGTGGGCTAGAAGCCACAGGCACTGCGAGGCACCACTGACCGTTCAATATTTCTGCCAACAGACCAGCTTCCTCCTTCTTCTCTGAGGGCATTAGTGATTGGGCTCCACAGCAGACAAAATCATCCTCTTTGGCCTCTTGATCTTTTGAAATGCCTTCTGACCCCAACCACATTGTGTCACCAAAGAGCCCTTTAGAATATGGATGATCTAGAGTGGTCTGTATAGTGGGTGACATTTGGCCATGTTTGTTTCAGGTTGGACTGATAATTATGATGATGATGACATTTGTGGCCGTGACTGAGAAGAAGAGGAGGTAAAACCTCTGGATGCAGGGCGTGTTAACCATTGAAGAACAGATTGGCGATGCCCTTCAGTATTGAGATTCTTAGGGAATCAACCAAGCAACGACAGACCTGACGGTCCTGCGACTGACGATGTGCTTGCTTGTGTCTTGTCCGCAGCATTGGAAGGAGTGCCTTGTCTCGTACCTCTAGCTCCACATCTTATGCCCCTCCTTGCTCGCTTACCACCTCTAGTTCTCTCCATAAATATTAAAAAGGTGAAGATTTGTTAATGGTCTCTTATGCAAGAACTCTACCAGCAACACTGGAAAATTGTACTTTTCTTCAATCCAAATGATTGGTAGCAAGCAAACAGTATTTAAAATAGATTTATTTCTATGAGAGATTTGTTAACAGTCTCTTATGCAAGAACTCTACCACCAACACTGGAAAATGAAGTTTTCTTCAATCCCAATAATTTGCAGCAAGCAAACAGTATTTGAAACAGATTTCTTTTTTTATGAGGTGTCTTCTACAATAGCTGTACCCACAAAACAGCAAAAATTAACTTTTGGGCACTCGATAAAATTGTCACCAAGCAACCAGTATTTTAAATAGATTTCTTTCTATAGGAGATTTGTTAATGGTATCTTCTGTAATAGCAATCCCCAAAAACAGCAAAAATGAACGTTTGGGCACTCAGAATAAAGATGGGAAAGATGCAGCCAGCAATACCAAACTCCCTAACTATTGCTGTCTATGATTCCCTAAACGTGCTGTAGCCCCTAAATAATCTAAATAGCAGCTTTACCTGTCTAAAATCGCTAAGAAATCATGTGCCTGCCTGCATGCATGCAAGCAAGCAGACCGAGAGCCGTCGGTTCAATACAGAGAGTGAACTGGAAATGGCATTTACAAGGAAATACAGTGAAATACATATAACAGTGTCATGTGATTTTAGCAGCCAATGAGATCCCTATACTGCTACCAAAAGTTCAGGAAACAGCTGAAAGTGAAACTAAAAACGACATGTCGAGTGTACATTTCGAACGCGAATTTTACTCGAATGAACCGTAAAAAGCTCAGTTCTCAAAAAAACTTGAGCTCTAAAAAAATCGAGAAATTCAACTCAAACTTAACTTTTCTCAAACGGTTCGATCAACACTAGTTTTTACCATATTGTTGAAGTAATCCAGTTTTTTTTTAGCAATTTTACCCACTTTTTGATTACATATTATCTTTCACAAATCACTGCTGAAAAAGTATGTTCCTCCTATGTTACCCATGTCTAACCCACCAGCACCAGTATTGTCCAGGGTAAATTAGAATTCTGGATTCACTTCTGGTCCAGAATTCTATTTAGTATGTTGCTCATTGGAAAGGTTATTGTCCCGAAGAGCATACATGCATCTCTGGCAAGAACCTCCATGCTCCATGTCTCATCAGACTTTTCCATTACCTGAACCCTTCCAAGCCTGGTGTATCTATTGAGGGTCCAGTGCCAGCTCAAAAAATGGGGTAGGAGTACTGTAATGACAATACTTGTTCAGGCCACAGAGCAGTCCTCTGGCCGTGGAGTGCGGCAGAGTACGTGTTTGTACATGATGCAGTGCTGAATTGTGAGTTTCCTAGGGCGACATGTATGAATTCGAATGCGTACTTTTTTTTTACTTGGCACCGACACTCCAGTTCTAAATAAATATAGAAGAGTGTAGAATACGACAGTATGAAGATTTTTGGCGAATTACATAGATGTTAATGCGCCAAACTTTATATGGGCATAGAGTGTAATGCGCCAAACTTGGCGCACTAAGCTCTATGTAATGCGCCAAAAATCTGTTGTATTCTACACTCTCAGAATCTCATAATCCGAGCATTGAAACATTAAGAGGGCGACATGTATGAATTCGAATGCGGACTTTTTTTTTAACTTGGCGCCAACACCACAGTTCAAAATAGATATAGAAGAGTGTAGAATACGACAGATTTTTGGCGCATTACATAGAGCTTAGTGCGCCATGTTTGGCGCGTTACACTGTATTCTCATACAAAGTTTGTCGCATTAAGCTCCATGTAATGCTCCAAAAATCTGTCCTATTCTACACTCTTCTATATCTATTTAGAACTCTGGTGAGCTTAGTGCGCCAAGTAAAAAGAAAATACGCATTCGAATTCATACATGTCGCCCCTAGTGCCAGTTTGAACATTCTGTGTCTGCTGTGGGGTGAGTGACAGATTGTCACCATACCTGTCTATTACTTCTGCTAGCCCCAGTGCTGGGTTCAAGGTCCTTTGACTGTTGATAGAAAGTATTTTAAATGTGCAGTGTTTTAAATGGTAATAATTCCTGATTGGTGCCCCACTCTGTATTGGTCCCTCACAACTAAGCAGGCAGATAGGTAGAACCTATATTTAATAGGTTGAATTAGCTAGGTAAACCCCCATTAGATAGATGGGTGGCTCCCATTAGGTTAGTAGGTCCTCCATTAGGTAGGTAGAGCTCCATATGGGTAAATGAACCATTAGATAGGTAGGTATGCTACGGGTATTTTGGAAGATAGAGCCATAGGAAGGTAAGTTTTTAGGTACTTACAGTTGGTAAGTAGGGCTTCAGGTAAAAACATACTTACCAATCCTACAGGAATGTGAAGGAGACTCCCACAAATAGGGGGTAACTCTTGTACTCGCGGGACAGGTGATGAACCTCCCGTAATCGGCTGCTTGCCAGAGGTTCTTTACATACAAGTCATGAGACGCTGCCTGATGCCACTGAGTGCTGAGGACAGGTGGCAGCAGGGCCATATATAAAAACTGAAGATTAAACTACCCTTCCTCCCCCAACAGTCTCTGCCGCTGCATGTCAATTCTTTCTCCGCAAGCTGGGCAGCAGTGGTAGAGACTGTGGAGGTGCGACTAGGGGGGAGGGGGGGGGGGGTTCCAGTGGATTCTCCTAATACTGGTTGCAGTGGTTTCAGACCTCGGAGCGACGGTGGGCATATTGCATTACAGCTCACCCGCTATCGCTCCAATCTTCTGTTAGGAGCTGCAGTCAGATACTGCTGTCAGCTCAGTGTCTGTGTATTGCTGAGGAAAGGGGCGGAGTCGTCATGAAGCTCCTCCCATCTACTGAAGCCCGACCTCTCTCCCCAGACATACCTGGACTGCTCTGCGGATGGTGACTATATGTGTTTGGGGAGGAGAGCTAGAGAGAGAGGGAGGCAAGAGTGGGGGAGTGATTAGAGTAAGAGATAGTAGTTAGTGTGGGATAAGGATTAGAGTGAGAAGGGGGAGTATGGTATGGGCATTAGAGTTGGGGGTGGTATGGAGATTAGAGTGGGGCGAGTTGGAGGTATGGGGATTAGAGTGTGGAGGAGTGGGAGGTATGAGGATTAGAGTGTGGAGGAGTGGGAGGTATGATGATTAGCGTGTTTGAGAGTGTAATAAGGGGATTAGAGTGGGTGAGAGTGTGGGAGGGGGATTAGAGTGGGAGGGAAATGAGAGTGGGGGAGTGTGGTATGGGGATTAGTGTGGGCGGAGTGGGAGGTATGAGGATTAGAGTGTGTGGGATCGTGGGAGGAGGATTAAAGTGGGGGAGTAGGACGTATGAGGATTAGAGTGTGGAGGCGTGGGAAGTATGAGGATTAGAGTGTGGGGGATTGGGAGGTATGAGGATTAGAGTGTGGGGGAGTGGGAGGTATGAGGATTAGCGTGTTTGAGAGTGTGGGAGGGGGAATACAGTGGGGGAGTGTGGTATGGGGATTAGAGTGGGGGAAGTGTGATATGGGGATAAGAGTGGGGGTGGTATGGGGATTGCAGTGGGAGAGTGGTTGGAGGGGGGATTAGAGTGGGAAGGAGTGTGGGATGGAGGTTAGAATAGGATAAAGGGGGTTTAGAGTTGGTGGGACAGTGTGGAAGGTGGATCACAGTGGGGTAATGGGTGTTAGAGTGGGGTAAAGAGGGTTTAGAATGAGGGAGGTTGAGTGAGGTAAAAGGGGTTAGAGTGTTGTGGAGGAGTGGTGATTTGGAGAGGGGAGAGAGGGGTTAAAGTGGGGCGGTGGGATTTTTTTTCAGTGGAGGGTAAGGGTTGGGGGTTTTGAGTGGGAGGTGAGAAGGAGTCAGATTGCAGGGGGGATGGTAAAGATTGAGGGGTAGAGGAGGTGGTGGAATAATGGACATAAAGCTTTCCTATCTTAGAAAAGCTGGGTGATGCCCTTCCCCAGAGTGGGGGGTAAATGAGGTGGTGGAATTACGGACACATAGCTTTCCTATCTTTGAAAAGCTGTGTGATGCCAATCCCCGATAGGTGAGACCCAGTTTTCCTTAGTTAGGAAAACTGTGTGGCACCTGTAGGGGATGAGACAAAACTCAACTCTCCTGGATAGACTATCAAGAGCCCAGAATAGCTGGGTGATTCCCTAATCCTCCACAAATGGCATCCAGCTGTCCTATGATAGGAAAAGTGGATGCCACAAGTGTTAAGGAATCACTCAGCTTTCCTGCATGCGGGATAGACTATCCAGTGTCCAGTTGGTAATTTAAGGGAAAAAACATCAAAAGTCTGTTTCATCATTACATTCTTATTAGGCTCATCAGATAGTTTGTTAAACTGCCTTTACAGCTATACATCCTTATAGAAGAATCAGATATCTCTCAGACAGATGCAGTGTCTGCTAAATGCAAGAGATTCAGAGTTTGGGAATGTGTCACATCAGCTAATGCTTCATACGTACATGCAAATTATAGCTTTCCTCTTAGCGACCGCCAATTAACCAATCATGTAGTGATAGAATTGTCATGTAATTAAAAAGTTCTATTGGAATGTAATTTACTGTGATTAAAGCAGGTTCATGTCCCAAACGGAAAGTGTGGGTCATATTTCTCGAGCTTCGGCTGTCGGCAGCAAGAATAATAATATAATTCAGAGGAGGCATTTAATTGGATAAAGGAAATGGAACAAAGATAATTTCAAAACCTGATTTTATTTTTCTTTACAGTTTTTTGTCGTGGCCTCAAACTACCCGGGGACTAAAAACCAGGGGGGGTGGGCGCCTTTTCCCTCGACTTGCACGGTCCGGATCTTCCCCGAATCATTTGGGGCCTTTAATTTTAAAACCCCCAGTAAAAGGTAAGTTGTGATTTATTTTAAAATCCCGTGATTTTTTTTCCTTTTTTTTTCGGGGCTTTCTGTTAAAAAAAATTTGGGGGGGGTTGGGCGCTCCCCTTTAAAAAACCCCCCGACCCTTTGGGAAGCGGGTTAGGTTTTTGGCCTCCAGGGTTGTGTCGGGGAAATGTAAGCCGTTTTTTCATATATTTTAAACCCTTTTTTTTTGTGTTGAAGCGATTATTATTTTGACCAAAATTTTTAAATTGGGAAGGTAATTTTCGTTTATTGGATTTTTTAGTTTAAAAAGTTTAAATTTTGGTTAAAAAAATTGTGGAATTTTTATTAAATATTTTTTTTGGGCCCTTTTCGGGGCCTTTTTGTCCTTTTTGGCCCGGGCCCCCGCAAATCAGCTTAAAAGGAATTTTGAAGCAGGGGAGAAATTAAGTTTGGCGACGTCATGCCCGGGATGTGTTTTGGTTTTTGGATTGGTGGAAAAATCACATGACCCCGTTTTACAAAAGAAACCCCTTCCCGGGTTCCCTGATCAGTGTGTTGTTGGTTTCCCCCCATAGCCAAGTTTGGACGGGGGCGCTTGCCCCTGTTTTAAAAGGCTAAACAAAAAGGCTCAGCGAAACTTTTTTTTTTTTTTTTCCAAAAGACAAAATTCTACTTTTAGCTGTGATTTTTTAGAAGTTAGTTAGTCCGAGATTTCAGATTTTTTGGTAGTTTTGGGAGAGAAATTTTAAAGGGAGCATTTACCGCATTGCCTTTTATTAGGATTTCGATCTTTTCCCAGTAACCCCGCGGTCTTTTTTGTTAGGTTTCAAAAACTAACTTTTTTTTTTTTCAGTTACATTTCAGTTAGGTTTTTCTTTTTCAAATTTTTTTCCCCGTCCAGCCTTTTTTTGATAGAGCCCCCTTGCAAATTAAATTTGAACCTGCAATTTTTTTTTAGTCACCCTTAAGGGGTTTTTTTTTTACTTTTAGAAGTGCCAAAAATTTTTAAAACCTTTTTTAAATAAAATTTTTTTGTTTTTTACAAAATTTAGACAGGTGTTTTTTTTTCAAAAATTTGGGCAGGGCAAGGCCCTTTTTTGAAAAGATTACTTTGCAGTTAAAAAATTTTTTACAGCAATTTTGTAGTCACCAAAAGGTGAATTGATAGGTGCCCAAAAAATTTTCCTTTTATTTTTCCCCTTTTTTAAAAATTTAGACCCGGGGTTTTTGTTTTTTTGGTCAGTCAAGCTTTGTTGGAAAAGATCTAAATTTTTCAGTTTTAAAATTTTAATCAGCAATTTTGTAGTCACCCCAATGAATTTATTGGTGCCAAAAAAAAACCTTTTTTTATCCCGTATAAAATTTCGGACGGTGTTTTTTTCACTTTTGGCCAGGGCAAAACTTTGTTTCCTTGAGCTTTCTTTGCAGTTTTTAAAATTTTTTACAGCCCTTTTGTTTTGATTGAGGGGTTTGGGGAAAAGCTTGGATTTGCCTTTTTTTAATAAGAGAAATTTCCCAAAAATCTTTCCCTACCTTCTCAAATTTTTATATTTTTGAAAATGGAGCGAAATTCAGGGGGTTAGCGAGCAAAGAGGGGGGGGTTTGGACAAAGGAGGGGGAGGTACAAGAGAAAAGGTTTCTTCCCCTTCCCCGTTTCTGGCGAAACCGCAAGCCGCGGATTCCCTCAGTTGCAGGACCCATCAGGCCCCCCCGCTATGGGTAAAGGGCCCTTGGGGAATTTTCAGTAAGAACGCATCGCCAATCTGTTTTTTCAGTGGTTTTTAAAGCAAAACCCTGAAACCAGCAGTCTTACCCCCTCCCTTCCCCCCCAGTCAAAGGGCCCAATGGCTAAACACATCCATAAACACGTTTCCCCAAAGAAGCAGCCCAAATGTCAACTTGGGGTAAACCCCATGGGGATAATCCCAAATTTTTGAAGACCCTTTGATGTCAAAATGGGCCGGGGTTGGGGGTTTCAGAAGGGATGTTTTTAAAAAAATCAAGTGGCCCAAAGTGGTTGTTTTTTCTGCCTTTTGACGGCCCCTGTTTTGATCGAAGAGGTAAAGGAAGCGGTCCCCTCGGCAAAAAATTCTGGGCGGGTGGCCCCAAAAAGCCTTGTTTTGTCCCTTTGCTTGTAGCCCCCAGCTTTTGGGTGCAGAAAAGTCAGGAAGATGAAGTCACCCGTGTTGAGATGATGATGATGACGAATTGCGGGCTCCCAAACCCCCTGGTCTTTTCAGAGAATTTGCTGGAGCACTTCATCACTGGGGGAGGGATGGGCCCCCCCCATTGGGTAGTGTCAGTATGGGGGGCCCGCCCCAAAAAGGGGGGAGGGGGCGGTGCAGAAGTCCCCCTTATTATTTATTTTGCCCAGCCCCCCCGGGCCCGTGGAAAAAACCCCCTCCCCTTTCTTATCCCCGTCAAAAAGGTCCAGGAAACCCCTCCAAACCTGGGCCCCCCTTTGAGCAAGCCCCTGATTCACCCGCGATGTTTATTTCCGCTTTGCCCTTTTAAAAAGCCCTTAAATAGAGGGAAAAACCCCTTTTGGGGGTTTTAAACCCCACCCAAACCCCGTCTAGCCCCTGCCCGCGGGAAAACCTGAGGGGGAAATGGAGGCAAAAATTTTGGCCCCAAAAAAGGCCGGAAAGACGCCGGCCCTCCAACCATGTCACAACCCCCTGTTCTCCGCTCCTACTCCCCCAGCACCAACAAAGCCCTTCCTCAGGGTGCCCATGTTTTTTCAGAGTCTGATCAGGGAATTTAGCCTCCGCTTTTGCTCCACCCGTTTAAACCCGGGGGGTCCCCTCAGCCCCCAAAACAGAGACCCATCCTACCCCTTCTCCTTCCCCCCAAAATTTGATGACCCCCCAAAACCCCTCTGCGGGGCCCGGGTTTTGCGCCGCCCCTTTTGTCTTCCAGGTTTTTGGGAGCCAGAAGAAGGAAAAACTTTTAAACCCAAAAAACCCTCCAAAGCCAAAAGCCCCGAATGGCGGCATTGCCCGGGCTTTTGGCCTTGGAAAAAGTTTTTTCCTTTCCGTCTTGGTGGACAAAAAGGGGGGTGGGTTCCCCAAAGTCATGATTTTCCCGCCCCCAAAAAAACCCGATGCCCCAAGAAGGGGGATTTTTTGCCAGAAAAGCCCCTCCCGCCCTCCGGCAAGCCACGTGTTATCTAAAATTTCAAGGCCCCCTTGTTGCATCTGTGGCCAAAAGGGAAAAGTCCATTTTGGGCCACCCAACTTTTTACTAGAAAAAAAGGCCAAAAGGGCCCCTATATCTCTGTGACCCGCTCCTGGGTGGTGGGTGGATGTTTCTCTGGGGGTGATTTGGGGGTCTCAGGGTCCCGGGGCTTTTCGTTTCAAAACTGCCCCGGGATGGTGCAGGGTTTTTTCCCCCCAAGGTCCCTTGGTGGCCCTCACGTGCCCAAAGAAAAACCCGGCGTGTTGAAAAATTTAAATTTTCTTGGGGGGAATTCCTCCACAAAACCCGGTCAGGAGCTGGGGGACGGGCCCCCCTCCGCAAAACGAAACCGCCCCCCCCGGGCGTTTGGTGGGTGAAAAAACCTTGTGGGCAAGGGAAAAGGGCGAAAAAACCCCCCAACCGGGGGAATTTTGCCCGGCCCCCCATTTTTGATCGGGTGGTGGTGGGAAAACACCCTTGAACGGCCTTTTTCATGAATTGTCCCCTCCAAAAAATTTTTTAAAGACTAACCCCCGGGTCCCCGGCCCCGCCTTTTGAGGGAAAGGGTCGAAGTTTTTAAGTTCGCAAATTCCGCCGTTTGCCCCCGCTTCATCCGCCCCGGGTGCTTTTCCGCATCAGTTTTAGCCCCCTTCCCCTAACCCTCTCATTGTTGAAGTTTTGGAAAAAAAGCTAGGGGAAATTCCCCCCCCCCTTGTCAGCGATTGTGGCGGAGCGGCCAATTTTTTTTTCCCCGTTTCCGCAATAAGAAATTTACCATGGCCCGGGCAAAGCGCCCCCCTTTGCGGGGGCCCCGGGGGGTTGAACCACCCAGAAAGGGGGAGGCAGGGGAAAGAGCTCTGAACCATCCTTGCCCAAGTTTTGGGAAAAACACCCCAAAATGGGTCAGTGCGGACAATTCCTTGTCCCCGCCCATGAGCCCTTGTTTGGTGATCTTAGTTCTGGGGAAAGATATTGGGGCACTTGAAAAACAGGTCCCCCGCCAGGCCCACGGGAGGAGGGACGGACACAGATGGGACCGGAGCCCTTTTCTCCGTCAAAACCCCATGGCCCCACAGTTTCACAATTTCATCGGTCTTATTTGGAGTGGTTTTGGGGTCCAGGGCTAGGGCAAGCGGGCAATTTTGCTCTCAGGGTGCATATCTTTAGGGAAGTCAGGGTGTGTTGAAGCTTGGGGGCCCGGGGGGAAGCGGAGGAGGAGGGTATTCCTAGACACCGGCGTTACCGAGTCCCCCCCCTTGGAAAGAGGTTTCCGTTGAAAAATTTGGGCGGAGGAGGAAAATGAGGAAGGGTCAGTTTTTATAGTGCCCCCCGAAACCTGGGCTTGGGGAAAACAAGGCTCCCTCCTTTTCCCAAAGAGGGTTGGCCCCGAGGGTCCAATTTTTCCCCCCAAATGATCCTCGCATTTAAAGGGCCCTCAAAATGAACAAAGTTAGGGTTTGGCCCCCCTCCCCGGATTTCCCGGGACAAAAACAAAAATTAGCATTTCCCTTTCCCCCCACCCCCAAAAAAGGGGAGTAAAATGCAAGGGAAAAGGAGAAACCCTTTCTGATTGATCAATGGAGGGCACTGTTGGTTTTTGCCCTTTAAAGTTCCCCAAAAGTCCGGGGAACAACCAAACAGCGACTGAAAGCAGTAGGGGTCCCCAATTTGCCGTTTTTGCGGCGGGAAAAAAAGCAGGCGGGGAAAGGTTTGGCAGAAGCCTAATGGGTGACATTGGCCAAAACCCTTTTTTAAAAACCTCTTTCCCAAAGCATTGAATGCAGGGCACACAATTTCCAAAAACAAAGGAACCCGATTAAGATCTTGGGGGCACGACTATCTGGCTCCACCGATGTTTTTGGTTTTTTCCGGGCCCCAATAGGGTTCTGGGGATTTAAAAAGGAAAGAATGGCCCCCGGGGCTGTCGCCCCCCAAAAGTGGTTTTTTTTTTCCCGCCCAGCAGCCAGGTCATATCTGAGCCGGGGCCTTCGCAGGTGGAGGGTAGTCATTCAGAAAAAAAGCCATCGGCTTTTTCCCCCAGATAATGGGGGATTGTTTGACTTTCTTTAAGATAAATCAAGCATTTGGTCTCTGTTTATGTTTTTGGCCCCCAAATTTCCGAGGTCAAAATTAGTTTCCCGGGTTACTTCACATTTTCCCCTTCAAACAGAAAAATTTGGTTTCTTGAAAAAATTTTTTTTAAAATGAAAATTTTTACTGCAATTTTTATTCTCTTTTTCCCCAAAAGTTATTTTGTGGTTTTTCTGTGGGGGGACTGTAAAAGACAGCAAGGTTTCATGGGCAACCCCCGTAAATTTTCCATTTATTTTTCCCCCTTTTTCTTTAGAAGTTTTTTTGCATTGGGGCAAAAGGTTTTGAGGTCATGTTGTTTTGAGATACCCGCTATAAAATGGTCCTTTGGGAAAAGAAAAGGGGTTCTAAAGGGCCATTTCTTTTATCACAATTTTTAATAGTGGCGGGGGAAATTTATTTATAATTTTTTTTTGGGGGCTTGTTGCCCCGTGAGGGTACAGCAATTTAAACATGGTCCTTTGGGGAACCCCGAAAAGTGGCTTTTAAGTGCCATTTTCCCCCCAAAAATTTTAAACAGTTTATTTAGAAGGGCATTTTTTTTTCTTTTTGGGTCAGGGGCTTTGAAAAATTTTGCCCAAAACCAAAGGTCCCATTCTAAAAAAAATTTGTTTTTACAGACATTTTTTTCTTCAATTGTCCCCAAAATGGCTCAAGGGTATGCTTTAAAATTTTGGGGGCATTTTTTCTGTTATGCAGCTATTTTCTACAGGTCCTTTTTTATAAAAAAAAAATGTTGTTTTAAACCCGGGCATTTGTTTTCACAAATTTTTTAAAAATGGTTTATGGGTCATGTTTTTAAATTTTTTTGGGGGCATTTTGTGTGAATGCGCATTTTACGGTTTTTATTATAAAAAAAATGTTTTTTCTAACAGACATTTGTTTCCCTTACAATTGTTTAAAAAGTGGCTCAAGGGTTTAATTGGGTGTGGGCAGAAACCGGAATAGGTAGGACATGTTAATGGAACTATTTCAAAATGACTTGTTTTTCAAGATCTTTTTAAAAAAAAGTAAACAACCTGTTTTCAGATAAACCCATTTAATACAAATTTAAAAAAAAGAAAAAAAAAGACATGGTGGGAATTCCCATCCCCATTTTTAAAAAGTGTTTTTAGAATTTTAAATATTTAAAAAATTTTCATGTAAAAATAGCTGGTAAAAAAATTTTTTTGGGTTTTTTCAAGGGAAGGGGGACAGGAAAAAAATTTACCGATATAGGTTATTTTAGAGGACATGGGGTATGGAGCCCGGGCGAGAAAAAAATACAGAGACAATTTTTCCCCCAGCACGTTGAGTAAAATGGTTTAAAAGAAAGCGAAAAAAAGGGGAATGGGGTGGAACAGGAGGTTTTAAACCCCCCCCCTATTTCCCAAATGAAACTCAATTGGTCCACACTATTGGGGGGGCAAGGGTACCCGGTCTTATTGGGGTACTGAGGGAAGGGGTGGAGGTTTTACCTCCACTTTGCTTCCGCCCCCTGCTTCAAACACGATTTTTTTCGTTGCTTGCGTCATAAGGGCATTTTTACCCTGTTAATGTTGGGTGGATGCCAGCCCGGGCTCTAAACCCCACCCACTGTAAGGGCTGCAGCTGGACCCCCGGTTAACGATGGCTGACGGCCAGCACTGGCTTCACCAAATTTTTGGGCAATTTTTGGGGGAGCCCTTCCCAAATTTCTCTAAAAAAATCGATTTGGGAAAAAAGGTGATTTCTGTGAGGTTTAATAGTGGGCAAAAAGGGGGCCAAGGGCTGGGACAACCCCAAAATTTCACAATTTTTTGGGGTTTTTAAAAATTTTTTTGGGGCTGGAGTCCTATGGGGGGTTTGCATTTATTTGATTTTTCCAAGGGGGGTCTGTCCCCAATTTAATGAAGAAGGATTTGGAGGGGAAAAAAAATTTTAACCATTTAATTTTTTGGCTGGGAAACAGACTAGAAGCCCGGAGGGCAAAAAATCTTTTTCAAATAAAAAGGTTTTTTTGGGGTGTTTTGGACATTTGTATTACTTATGGGGTTTTTTGCGGGAATTAACCCCTTCTACCGTTTTAAAAAAAACCTTTAAAAATGCGGGAGGGGTGTATGTTTATGGTTTCAACTTGAAAAAAAAGCAAAAAAGGGGAATTTAAAGTAAAAAATATAAAAAAACTTCCCCAAATAAATTCTGGGAAACAAAAGGCAGTTAAAAAAAAAAAATACCCAAATTTAGAGTCACCTGTACAAAATAGCTAGTGCCCCAAATTTGGATCTTTGGGGCAAACAGGTTTTTGGGGTCTGCTGTGGCCCCCAACCCGGGATAGTTTTTTTATGTCCTGTGAAACTAAAAGGTTGGTTGAAAGACTCCTTTTCCCGGGAATTTTTAAAGTTTGGGGGGCAAGCCCGGGTTTTGGGGTCATGCTGTGGCCCGGAAAGGTATAGGGCAATGTCCAGTTAAACTAAAAAGGTGGTTTAAAAGACTCCCCCATTTCCCGGCAATTTTTAAAACTTGGGGTCAGAAAAGGTTTTAAAGGGCATTTTGCCGGGACAGGCAGATTTAGTTAAGTCCAAATTCAACTAAAAAGGTGGTTCAAAAACCTTTTTCCCGGCATTTTTAATTTGGGGGTCCCCGAAGGTTTTAACTTCAAGGTTCCAAAATTGGGGGAAAAATTTTCCCCAGGGGGACAGGTTTTTGGGCCCATTTTAAAAAAGTTAAATTAAAATGGTTTGGGTTAAAAAAACTCCTTTTCCCGGAAATTTTTAAATTTCCCTTTTGGGGCAAGGGGCCCGGGCAGGTTTTAAAGGTTTTTAAATTTTCTTTGGCCGGTTTTAAGGGGGACCGGTTTTTGGGTTTTTGGGGCCAAAAAATTTCAATTCCTTAACTTGGTGGTTTTAAAGAATCCCTTTTTCCCCGGGAATTTTTTAAAAAGGGGGGGGGACGGGGTTTTTTGGGCATACTGCGGTCCCGGACAGGTTTTAGGGCAAAAAACCAAATTTTAACTAAAAATGGGGGTTGAAAAATCCCTTTTCCCAGCACTTTTTAATCTGTGGGTCAGAAGGTTTAATGGTCATACTGCGGTACAGGACCCGATATAGGTTTAAAGTTTCCCGTTTTAAAATAAAATGGTGGTTTCCAAAAAACTCCTTTTTCCCGGACTTTTTTTAAATTTTGGGGGGTTTAGGGGGAAAGGGTTTTAAAGGTTACTTTCGGTTTCCCGGGAAAGGGATAGTCAAGGGCCCCGTTCAAAATAAAATGGTGGTTCAAAGGGCTCCCCCCTTTTTTTTGCATTTTTTTCTGTGGGTCGGGGGGGTTTAAAAGGTCATAAATGTGGTTTCAGAACATTTATAGTAATGTCCGTTAAATAAAATGGTGGTTAAAAAAATCCTTTTCCAGTACTTTTTTTTTTTGTGGGTTAGACAGGTTTTAAAGGTCATTCTTGTGGTATAGGGGCGTTAAAAGTTAAGGGCCCGTTTTAAATAAAATGGGGGGTTTTAAAAATCCCTTTTTCCCCGGGACTTTTTTTAAACTGGGGGTCATGCAGGTTTGGGGGGTATGCTGCGTTCCTAGGCAGGGATATTTCTTTCCCGTTCAAGTAAAATGATTTGGGGGCCCAAAAAATACTGCCTTTTTGGCAATTTTTAAAATTTTTGGGGGGTTATGAGGTTTAAGGGTCATGCTGTGGTTTCAAAAACGGATAGGAATGGTCTGTGATTTTTTTTTCTGTGGGGTTTTATAACCCAAGTGTGTTGGGGTAAGATGTGCAGTTTTTTACAGTTTGTGTTGTGGATGTTAATTCCAGCTTTTTTCCATGCCTGTTTGGGGGGTAATAAGAAGGGGTTTTTCCCCTCCCCTTTGACTTTTTTGGTCCCTCGTGATTTAAATTTTATCGAAATTTTTCGGATATCTTATTGATAATTGCCCATATGACTATTTGACCCGATGATGGATAGTCAAGTAATTTGTCTCCTATTTTAAAACGCTACCAATTAATGTCTCTGTTGTGGGTCTGTAAAGATAAGTGACTGGATAGTGTATTTTCCTTTCGGTATTATATTTCTTTTTAGGGCCCGGGCTGGGCTCCTTTTGAAAAAAAAAAATTTAAAAAATGGGGAAAAGTCCCTAAAAAGCGATTTCCCGGGGAGCGACCCCAAAACCCAAAAACCGTTTTAAGTTATATACAGTCATTTACAGTATAGTTATAGCAGATTTTTTCGAGACTAAGTTATGATAAGCTGGTTTTATTGAAGATGGTTTTATAGAGATGTTTTGAATTTTGAAGGAAACTGGTTAAAGGTAGCCAAAAATTTTTTTAGTTATTAGACAGATAATTTTTTTTGAGGAAATATGAAAACCTTTTGATAGCAGAAAAAAATTTGGGGTTGTGTTAGGTTTGTTTGGGACTTAAACTCAACAAACACTTGTGTTTTAAATTTTTGCTGTTTTACTTAGGTAAAAAATGCATTCAAGGTTATTTTTATATTCAGGTTTAAAATACTTTTTTAATTTTTACATGAAAAATTTTTGGGAGAGGGGGTATAATCTTGGTTCAATTCAAAGATTGTTAGTGGGGGGGGGCAAAGTGATAGTTTCGGGGACATTTACTCCCTCGGCTTTTGGCGTACTGAAAAAATTATTGGCTCAGTCAAATTTGCAGGGCGAATAGGTTTTATCGAAGAGAAAAGTAGTAAAAAAAAATAAGGGGCTTTTAGAGAAAAAGTTAATTTAAATCTTGTGTTTAAAGAGCATTTAAAATTTATGGAAGGGTTTAAAACTAGGGATGGGGAGACAAACACTTTGAAAAAAAATTGCAGAGGCATTCTAAAGCTGGGCGATGTCTTTGGCAAAGCATAATTTTCATTGAAAATGAATGTCAAAAATAAGAAAGGGTTTGAAAAATATGCATATGTTTAAAGAGTGAGCTGCTGCCTTCCCCAATGGCAACTTTCAATGTTGGTTTGGGGCCCACGTCATCAAATTCCATTAGGGGAAAGTAAAAACATAATAACCCCCTTGTATTACCTTTAACTCCCGCCCCCCCGGTATTCTTCCCTCAGCCCCGTGGGCCCGAACCCTCCATTTTTTTTCCTTTTAATCATTTTAATAAAGTCCCAAATATTCTCGGGATCCGGGAAAAAGGGAAAAAACCAAAAACCCCCCCCTTTCCACCCTTTTTAAGTGGCCATATTTGTAGTCCCAAAACAATCCAAAGAGCCCGGAAGTTCCCGGGTTTAAATTGAACAGCGGGCCCCCTCTTGATACACCTTATAACATTCCCACCCCCACCCCCCCCCTCCCTTTAATTCATTATTACTGTTAATGTAAAAAAATTTATTGCAAATGTCGTGTGATAACTTCTTTTTTTAAACAAAACTGGGAACATCCAACAAACCCACCAAACAGCCCCCAACCCTCTTCCTTTGTCACTGGTTTTAGGACACCCCCCTCCCCTTTAGCCGCCCATTTGGGCTTTTCCCAAAGCTAAAGGGAGGAAGGGGAGGGGGGGAAAAGTTGCCATTAGGCCACAGGATGCCCGGAAACCAAAATTTTGCAAAACCAAAAATTTAAAAAACTCCAAATATTTTTTTCCCATTGTCCCCAGCACACAGACTGTGCTTAGGAGGGCACATTACTCTGAACCCCCCACCCGGTTCCTTGGGGATACTCCCCATTTTCCTATCATTTAAACTCCCGCAACCAACCTAAACCCTTTTGGGCAAACTACTCGTAAACCTAAAGGGTTTAATAAACTGGACCCTAAAAGTGAATCCCAAAACAAACCTGATGTTTTGAACGTTTTATTTCCCCAATTTGGGACACAAACCCTCCTTTACCCTTTACTGTGGGGGAAATTGTATTTCAGGTTTCTACGGCAGTTGTAATCCTGCAAAGGGCCCTCTCCGGGGATCCCTGGTGGGATAGCGGCACAAAAAATTTTTGAACACGGTTTTGGGAGAGAGATAGAGCAAGGCCCGTGATGCCTTCAGTTTGTTCTCTCTAGGGAACTTCACCCTTGCTCAGGGGGTATAAACCTTTAGTTCCGTTTAAAAAATACACCCCATTCCCTTTCCCCCCACCAGAAACCCGGGCTCATTTTTATTGGGCTTACCCCCCCTTCGGGGAGCACCCCAAAACCAAACACCTCCCTCAGCACTGGAATTTTTTTTTTCCCTGCCCCGGTTTTTACCTTTCATCCCTCGGCGGAAACCACAATAACCCCGGATCAACCAAGCTATGTGAATTTTTCACCCCCAAAAAAGGCAATAATTTTACTAACCCAAAAAGCCGACCCCGAAAAAAAAAACCCATTGGCATTTTTCCGTGGCATTTAGTCAAAAATAAGAAAGGGAAAATTTGCCCTTGGAAAGACCTTTTAAAACCCTTGCCCGCATCAAGGTGGGGGATTCCTTTTGTCCCATTATCATTTTGGGTTTGCAAGAGGATAATGTGAGGGGAAACCGTGCTTTCTCCCCTTGGGGAGGTTCTGCCCTTTGTCTTCAATTTCCCGGGGGAAGGAACGCTTGGTGAATTTTCCAGTGGGAAAATCTTCAATTTACCCAAAAGAGTCCAAATGAATCCCTTGGAGAATTTTTATATTGGTGTCTACCTTATTTTCCAAGGGGCATGGAAATTTTACATGAACACTAAAGCTCAGAAAACCTTTTTTCCCAATTTCCTTTTCTTAAAGGTTCCTTTAAAACCCCTTCGGGAAATATTTTGAAACTATTCGAGCAGGGAAAATGCAGGTTTTCCTGGAAGTCAAACTTCTTTCTATTGCTTTTTGGCCCCAGAGTTCTTTGCTGGCTCAGACTGATTCTCCCCCAACAATTAAAAGAAAAATTTTACAGTTTCCCCTACCCTTTAGGGCTCCAAAAAAGGGTCCCCGATTTTGGAAAACTGTTTCTGTACAAAACAACCAAACAAAATATCCCGAGACCCCAACCCATTTAATTTATTTTGGACCTAAGGTTCGAATGTCCCAAAGACACCTTTGGCGGGCAAGGCCGAAAATTTAAAAAAAATTGTTTTTTCTGCAACCCGATCCGGAAATTTCATGAGGGGGTGCTGCCCCAAAGCTCATGATGAAACCAAGAACTTTGCTACTAACGGCCAACCAATACCGTCATACCCTCAAGCATACAATCAAAACGAAACTCAATATCGAGCTTATGAATCTCAACCGCCAAGATTCAACCAACAAACACAACGCAGACCTCAGTCCTACAGTAATAATCGATTCATTGGACCTCAATTTACCACTCTTAACCATAGTCAGTACCAACAAGCATATCATCAAGATGCGTCTTATCCGCCTTGCCAACCTCAAGACACCTCCTATCGTTCTCATCCATAGGATTCCGGCAAACCTATGTCTACCGTTTTTTTCAATGCTTCAGAGAACACCACTGTTAGTCATTCTGAACCCGTGTTGACCGTCAATCTTCAAATTAATGGCCACCAACCAGGGCCGGGACAAGGCATTTTGGTACCCTAGGCGAGTACAGCCAATGGCACCCCCCCTCGCTCCCCAAAAAATTGCACCCTCCCACACTAATATTTAGGTCCCCATCAGTTAGGCAGGTATACAGATATGCCCTCTCAGTCAGGCATGTATATATATAGTATATATATATAATATATTTATATTTTATATATTATATATATATTATATATATATAGATATATAGATATATATATATAGACACACTCACCGGCCACTTTATTAGGTACACCATGCTAGTAACGGGTTAGACCCCTTTATGCCTTCAGAACTGCCTCAATTCTTCGTGGCATAGATTCCACAAGGTGTTGCAACGATGCTCAATTGGTACAAGGGGCCCAAAGAGTGCCAAGAAAAATATTCCCCACACCATGACACCACCACCACCAGCCTGAACCGTTGATACAAGGCAGGATGGATCCATGCTTTCATGTTGTTGACGCCAAATTCTGACCCTACCATCCGAATGTCGCAGCAGAAATCGAGACTCATCAGACAGGCAACGTTTTTCCAATCTTCTACTGTCCAATTTCGATGAGCTTGGGCAATTGGAGCCTCAGTTTCTGTTCATTAGTGAAAGGAGGGCACCCGGTGTGGTCTTCTGCTGCTGTAGCCCATCTGCCTCAAAGTTCGCCGTACTGTGCGTTCAGAGATGCTCTTCTGCCTACCTTGGTTGTAACGGGTGGCTATTTGAGTCACTGTTGCCTTTCTATCAGCTCGAACAGTCTGCCCATTCTCCTTTGACCTCTGGCATCAACAAGGCATTTCCGCCCACAGGACTGCCGCTCACTGGATGTTTTTTCTTTTTCGGACCATTCTCTGTAAACCCTAGAGATGGTTGTGCGTGAAAATCCCAGGAGATCAGCAGTTTCTGAAATACTCAGACCAGCCCTTCTGGCACCAACAACCATGCCACTTCAAAGGCACTCAAATCACCTTTCTTCCCCATACTGATGCTCGGTTTGAACTGCAGGAGATTGTCTTGACCATGTCTACATGCCTAAATGCACTGAGTTGCCGCCATGTGATTGGCTGATTAGAAATTAAGTGTTAACGAGCAGTTGGACAGGTGTACCTAATAAAGTGGCCGGTGAGTGTATATATATATATATATATATGTGTCTCCTCAGTCAGGCAGGTATATATTGTTCCCTTAAACAGGCAGGTATATAAATATAGGGGCACTCGGGCAGGTATACAGGGGCACACAGGCAGAGATAGAGATAGGGGCTCAGACAGGTGTATATAGGGGCTCAGGCAAGTGTATATAGGGGCACACAGGAAGGCATATAGAGATAGTGGCTCAGGCAGGCATATAGATATAGGGGCTCAGGCAGGGGTATATAGGGGCTCAGGCAGGGATATATAGGGGCTCAGGCAGGCATATGGGTATATAGGGGCTCAGGCAGGGGTATATATCGGCTCAGGCAGGGGTATATAGGGGCTCAGGCAGGCATATGGGTGTATGGGGCTCAGGCAGGGGTATATAGGGGTTCAGGCAGTGGTATATAGGGGTTCAGGCAGGCATATGGGTATATAGGGGCTCAGGCAGGGGTATATAGTGATATAGGGATCTATATAGGGATCTATGATGACTGTGCGCCCAAGGACTGGCAGCGGCGTGATGAGGTCATTACATCGCGCCGCTGCCAGCTGAGCAGCACGGGCCGAGGCAAGTCCTCAGCGCTATGAGGACCCGGCGGCCCCGCAGTCGACACTGTCTGCGGAGCAGGGAGCGCGCGCTCTCTGCTCCGCAGAAGCCCGCAGCTGCATGTACGTCCTGCGGACGTACATACAGGGACCGCCGGCGCTTCAGGCCCACGGCAGCGGCCTGGAGCCCGGGAGGTTCGGGGCCCCTGCCTGCGCCCCTTAGGGACAGGCAGAGGTAGGGGCCCTAGGCGATCGCCTACCTCTGCCTACCCATCGTCCCGGCCCTGCCACCAACTTCCTTTCCTTGTAGACACCTGGGCAGCCAGATCGGTTCTGAAAACTTCTGACATTCCACCGAACCTCATACTTTCTCCTGATTACATTTCATGCATTGAAGTGGATGGACGACCAACCCAGACTCGCTTAACCTACCCTGTGCCAATTGGACATCATGGACTCCTGCCTGGACTACTTATCTCCTACTTACCCAACTAATCTGCTTGAAGCTGATCTTCTGAAAACGATGAATGCTACTATCAGATATGATACTTCTGGAATGTGTTTGGACTACTATACTCCAATTTCACATGAAGCTCTACAAGCTGTTCCTGCGTGTCACATGTTTTATCCACATCAAGCAATACCTCCTGACCTTTTGACAAGTACCTCCTGAAGTGTGGTCTAAAGGTCCTGATGATGTCGGCATCCTTCCAGTCTCACCTGTACATGTCTTCTTGAAAGAGGGTGCTACCCCACCTCGTTTGCCTCAATATCCCTTTAAGCATGATCAAGAACAATCTCTGGAGTCACAAATCAGAACATTCATGGATAATGGGGTACTCATCCACTGCATTTCTCCTGAAAATACACCTCAGTTCCCTGTTCACAAGAAAAGATATCTCTGGTGAACCTCCAAAATACCATTTGGTTCAGGACTCAGGAGCTGTCAGTGCTGTCATGGATTATTAGAACCCTGTGGTCCCCAAAGCTCATGTTCTTCTCAGCCAAGTACCTTCTTCAGCTGCCTACTTCACTGTCTACGGTTTCTGCAATGTCTTCTTCAGTGTCCCACTACACAAGGTCTGTCAATACCTTTTTGCTTTCACTTATCGTGGTACTCAGCCCACCTGGATGAGGATGCTTCAAAGGGGCACAGAACTCACCCAACCAGTTGACTCAAGCCTTGCAGGACATGTATGATATTCTCTTGTGTGCACCTGATTTTCCAACTTGTCAATCAAGCTCTTTGAGTTTTCTTCAACATTTGGCATCAATCAACTGCAAAGTCTCACAGTCCAAGCTCCTAAGAAAGTTGTATTCCTCGGACATTGCATATCACAGGGTACCAAACACCTTACCGATGATCGGGAAAAAGCTGTGATGCTCATTTCTTCACCGAACAATCTAAAACAACTTCAAGGATTTCTAGGCCTCGTCACTTACTGTCGTCAATGGATACCCAATGCCTCCAGTCTTATGAGAGTTTTATACGATTCTTTCAAGGACATTATTTACACCAATGGACTCTCGGTTGAGGCACTAGAGTGTTTTCAATCCCTGAAAAAAACAAAACAAAACTTATCCTACAAGCTCCGGCTGTGGGAATCCCGGACTACTCACAGCCTTTCAACCTCTTCCTATTTTGAAGACTATGGCCAAGCTTCTGAAGTCCTGACACAAAAACATCGAGAGCGTATGAGACCTCTTGGATACTATTCTTGCAAGTTAGATCCTGTTGCACGGACTGTCCCTACTTGCCTCAGAGCTATCATTGCTGCACAAGTTCTTCTTGGAAAAAAAACAAAACTCAATACATCATTTTAGGCCATCCGGTCAATGTTTTGGCTCCTCATGATCTACAAGGGATCCTGAACCAGTCACAGCAACCTCATCTCAGTAAACAGCGCCATCTCTGTATACAATGCCCATGACTGATGTCTGAGAATGTCACTTTGAAGAGATGTACTACTCTCAACCCAGACTCTCTGTTTCCTCTGTCAAGGGTGGGAAGAGGAAGATGAAGATCAGTCAACCACAGATGAAGACCAGACTGCCGCGGATGAACCTCTTCATGACTGTCTTGAACAAATGGAGGCTGAAACCTCCCATCTTCCTACTGTCTCTACATCCAAGTTGGAGACCCCAGACTATGTCTTCTTCACAGATGGATCCAGATGCAAATGATCAAGGACAATTCCATACAAGATTTGTTGTGGTTACCTTGCAAGAAACCATGAAGGCTGCATATTTACCTTCGAGAATGCCAGCCCAAGAAGGTGAACTCTGGGCTGTAACGGAAGATTGTAAGCCCGGCGAAGAGAAGACCATGAACATATACACCGACTCAGCCTACATGTACGGAGTAGCCTATGACTTTGGCCTGAAGTGGGCCCTGCGAGGTTTCCAGACAGCTAGTGGAATGCCCATCAAGAATCAAGAAGCCATTCAGACTCTGATGCATGCTCTCCAATTGCCAGCTCAAGTGGCCGTTTTGAAGACTAAAGCCCATGGAAGAATAGAGACAGTGGCACTAGAGGGCACCTACAGAGCAGACTTGGCTGCAAAGGCCGCAACTCTCTTCCCAGAGATTCGAGAGGAAGCAGGAGTGGCTGTATATATGCTGACCAGAGCAGAGAAGAAAGGAGGAGAATGTAGAGAAAGATGGAGATATGGAGAAGGAAACGGATGTGAGAAAGGAAGGAGAATGTGAGAAGGAAGGAGAATGTGAGAAGGAAGGAGAATGTGAGAAGGAAGGAGAATGTGAAAAGGAAAGAGAATGTGAAAAGAAAGAAGTGAGCATGTGAAAAGAAAGAAGGAAAGTAAGAGGAACAAATGAGAGGAACAAAGAAGAAGACAAGATGCATTGAATCCAGGTGTTAACCTGTTGAGACAATCTCAAACAACTCGAACAAGCCGAAGGAAAGGAAATAGTTGGGGAGGAATTTGGGAGCAGAGATACACCAAAATGGGATCCTAGAGGAAAGACAATAGACTTTTGTTACCAATGGGCATTATATCCAGCTGTAGTACAATGGGTCATGTTTCTACTCACAGAGGGAACTAACCAGATGATTTCTAATATCACAAGATATATCTAGCACCCTAGAATCTCCATTTTCCATGGCAGTAGCTTTGCTAGAGTTGTGAAATATGCAATACTTGTAAACTAAAGGAGACGACTGATGCCAACACCAAGGAAGCATTTGGCTAAATCAATATATCCTCTCCAGCGGATCCAGGATTGACAACATATGAATTTACCCAGAGTGGTAAATACAATGTATGTTCTGAGTGGTGGTGGTATTTGATCTCAGGATGGGCTGAAGTCTACCCAGTTACCAACATGACTGCCAGAACCACCCGTGAAGAAACTATTGACTGAGTTGATATGCAGAGTTTTGGGAGTCAATGAGGTTATTAAATCTGACCAAGGACCTGCCTTCACTGCAGAAGTAACCAGAGACATTTGGAAAGTAGTAGGAGCTGACCTCGATCTGCACACCCCTACCATCCCAAATTCAGCAGAAAAGTGGAAAGAATGAACGCCACTCTGAAGAACAAGATTATGAAAGCTAGCAAAGAAACATCTCTTCCCTGGCCCGAGATCCTACCCATTGCACTCTATTCTGTCAGAAATACCCTAGGTAGCCCACTGGTGCTCACTCCTCAGGAGATAGTATTCTCAGGCCCACCCAGATTAGGGAGGTTTCACACATAGCAGTTGAGTGCAGGGAATGATAGCCTTGTAAAATATGTTATAAATCTGTGTAATGAATTGAAACTAATCCATGCCATAGTGTTCTCCTCCATTCCAGATCCAGACTCTGATCAAAGCTACAACCTAGTGTCTTTGTTTGGGTACAGAAACACGTCAGAGATTCTCTGGAGCCCATATTTGACCATACCAAGTACTCCTGGTGTCCCTAACCTCAATTAAACTTGAAGGAAGACCCACCTGCGTGAAAGCTTCAAAATGCAAGAAAGTGACTGCGACCGATAAGTCGTCATGAGCTTTTCCCTTATCCTTTCAGATGTTTGTGGAGACTGGATGTGAGTAAAAATGCAAGAGGGCCAACCAACGGGGTGACTGATGAATTTGGTGGTTTGAATCACTTACGCCCCAGATAACAATCAACAAAAGTATGAACTGGGTAAATTACATCTATTATAATCAACAGAGGTTTGATAATTACACTCGAGATGCCTTACAAGGTATAGCTGAACAATTAAACGCCACCTCCATCATCACTTTCCAGAATTATTGAGGGCTATGAGATTATAAACAATCCATAGATGCCTCTGCCGGGGATTGCTCTGAGGTGGCACCTGGCGGTCGTTGGTCAACTTTCATCCTTACCATCAAAGGCTCTGCGAAGATGCCAGCGGTCGCTTGGTTACGCCCCTTGGAGCAAGCCTGACAGTGGTTCAGTGGGTTCAACACCCGCTCCACCTGTTCACCCTGCTGTCTAAGGAGAGAGACCTTTACCCATTCTTGTTCAGTTTAGGGAAGAGCATCAATCATCATTCACGATCTAGGGGGGAGCGTTAGAACAGATTTTGATGTTTTTAGGGGGGACTGTCAAGTTAGTAATTTAAGGGAAAAAACATCAAAAGTCTGTTTCATCATTACATTCTTATTAAGCTCATCAGATAGTTTGTTAAACTGCTTTTACTGCTATACATCCTTATCGAAGTATCAGATATCTCTCACACAGCTTTCCTTGAGACAGATGCAGTGTCTGCTAAAAGCAAGAGATTTAGGGCCTTCTTCCTACCTCCAGATGATACAGAGGAGAGTTTGGGAATGTGTCATATCCGCTAATGCTTCATACGTACATGCAAATTATAACTTGTCTCTTAGTGACACCAATTAACCAATCATGTAGTGGTAGAATAGTCATGTGATTAAAAAGTTCTAATGGAATGTAATTTACTGTGATTAAAGCAGATTCATGTCCCAAACGGAAAGTGTGGGTCATATTTCTCGAGCTGTCGGCAGCAAAAATAATAATATAATTCGGAGGAGGCATTTAAATTGATAAAGGAGTGGAACAAAGATAATTTCCACACCTGATTTTATCACCTTGACACAGTGTTCAGGAAAGCTGGGTGATGACTATCCTTCACACTGATTTCCTGGATTCTGGTAATGGTATTTAGCCTATGTATGTGTACTGGGTCTGTTTATTTACAGGTTCCCATTTGGACTATGTCAGATTCGGTGGACTACGTCGGATCAAATTTGGATCTTTTTTTTCAAACAAAATGGTTAAAGAGGCTGGTATCAGGGAGTATTTATTTAAATGAAAGCTTTTTTGTGCAAGTTGTGTTTTTTCCCATATAATTCCAGTGATAGTAATGAAGGTGCCTGACAGATGCCTCTTCATTATAGTCGCTCAGGCTTGGTGTCAGCCAGCGGTGTTTCTAATCCAGTGTCACTATTATCCGAGTATCCAACACACCAGGGGTACTGGGAAGAGCCGGTAACCGTCAGAAGTGGACTCTCTAATGTGATAGTATGCTTCTGGAGCAGCTGCAGGCTGGTATTGTTAGAATGAGAAGAGAATAGTATCGCTGGTTCTTCCCATTCTGATACTATCAGGCTGCAGTCGGTTTTACCTTGGTTGGTTATGGAAAATGGTGTAGACCCCAAGTTTTTTTTTTTTTATTTCAAAAAATGTATTTATTTAATGAGAATCTAAACACAGGAATCCACTGTAATGATTACAGGATTCGCCCACTTTAGGATTCTCAATAAATAAATGACTTTTGAAAAGAGAAATAAAAAATGAAGTGGGGTCCCTCCATTTTCCATAAACAGCCAAGGTAAAACCGACAGCTTCAACCTGATACTATTAGAATCGGAAGGACCATTAACACTGGTCCCTTCTCACTCTAAAAATACCAGCCTGCAACAACCCCACAAGCAGTCCATCACATTAGAGGGTCTGCTTCTGACGCTAACCTGGCTCTGCCCAGTACTCCGGGGCATTAGGTATTGGGGTAATAGTGACATGGGGTTAGTGTCAGCCGTGGGGATAATATGTTTGTGTAGTAAATTTAGCAGGGACAAGTCGTGGACAGGAGAGGTCATCGTGGCGGTCTGGACAGGATGGAAAAGAAAAGAAAAAGACAAAAATTCCAGTCATAGAACACATCTCCGGTGAGTCCCTAGATCTAACTACACTGTAGTCACTTAAATGTCTGCCGAGTCTGTGTACACTGGTAGCTACCACTATATAATCATTGTATGGTGGAAATATTGGTAGTGGTGTAATGACTGAGTTACAGTTTAGCGGTATCTCCCAGAGCTGTTACCCAGTTAGGATATGTTCACACGGTGTTTTTGGATCCGAAAATTGCATTCAAAAACGCAGCGTCGATCTGTTCCAAAACGGATCCAATACGCAGCTATATAGTTTTAAATAGGGCTCCTGCTGCATCTTTCGAATCAAGAATTGACATGTAAATACTTTGAACGGATCCGAAAGATGCAATTAAACACTCGTCTGAACACCGATGCGTGTTTTAGATTGCAAGCAGTGTAAATCACACTGCTATTAGATGCGTGTTTGGGTCCGTTTAGGGTCCAACAGATGGATCCAAACACGCATCTAATAACATATGTTCACACGGACTCAACATGCCATGTGAAGGGGGTGTAGCTCAACAACAAGAAAGTGTGACCATACACATTTTTGGGGGCACCTTCAGATCTCCCTAATGTACACTTTAAAAAGTTGGCAAGTATGCTATAACCATCAATTAACCCCTCACCCATGTAAGAATGGTGAATGCCACTCCTTCAGGTTCTTTTGTATTGCGGGGAAAGACGATGTGGGACTCTGTGCTGTGTACCGGCGTGCAAATAAATAGATACGACACCTGCTGACCGGGAGAACTGAGGCTTTACTTCTCTTCTTCCAACGACAACAGTTGCAGAACATCCTTGTCGCTCGTACCGAGAATCATGCAGCTCCTGCAGCATTCACACGCCCGGCAATACCCAAGGGGGCTATTCTATCTGCCGCCTTACTGCTCTAAACTGACTTTCCTCCATGGCTGCTCCACCTCAGTCAGTGGCTGGTTGCTCCTGTCCGCTGCCTTTGTGGAACCTCCTGGCCCCTTCTCCGATACGGTTTTTGCCAGGAAAAAAGCAAGTGTAACGGACGGGTAGTTGGGGATCCGCGACCAACCGCAGCGATGTGGAAGCCCCACACCATGGAACGGAATCTAGTAGGTCCCGGTATTCACCTGAGCCCGCCGCAAAGCGGGATGGACCTTGCTGCGGCGGGAGTCTAACCAGGTTCGTTCCACAGGCGGGAATTCCTGCGGTGGCCCAAGGGTAACAGATACAGATTTCGTCAGGCAAGCTCGTGGTCGGGGACAAGGCAAAGGTCCGACAAGGCCCGGCCTCTCTGATCGTAAACCTGGACCAGGCAAGACGGTCAGGGCAGGCGCAAGAGACGTGGGCCGATAAACGTCGACAAGGGTACGGTACAAACGGAAAGACAAGACTATACTAGAAACGCTTTCCTTCTCCAAGGTAATCACACTAAGATCCCCGGCGAGGCGTCAGGAAGGGGCCCAGCCTAAATAGAGCATGGCCGGCAAATAAGCAAATTACCGCGCACGCCCCTCTTAAATTTCAAACAAAGCCGTGCCGCGAGCCCCCGAGGGGCGGAGCCCACAGCGCCGGGTGCGTTGAGTGGAATGAGCAAGGATCCGGCGGTAAGTTGGGTGCCGGCGGGGACTGGGAGCAGACGGACCCCGAAACCCGACTGCGGCGGGGCTCCGTCTTAGAGCCACAGCACGGACGCGCCTGCGACCCGAGACAGGGGTCGCAGGGGCGTCCGTGACAGCAAGTTTCGGACCCGGCTTCCTCCTGGCTTGCTTGCTTGCTTACAACACTCCAACTATGTACAAGTTCTCTAAGGCACCTTAGCCTTCTCCTTGGTTTTCCACGTGAATCTGCCTCCTCTCATTGTCAGCCGGGATGAGGATCCTGCTCCTGCTTACTTCTCCTATGGCAGACTCTGGCAGACTTCTTTTAGATTTACTACATGTCTCACTATATAACTTTGCTCAGTGAAGGTATACTCCTATATACGACACGTGCAAAAAGTGGTATCCTACAAAACTATTCAATTTAATAAGTATCAAAACGTAAAATAGCGATATCTGCTAAAAGCCTGCTTATTAGACACTTTTTTTACACTATATATATGATAACTTCGGCCTATTAGTGTTTAACGATTGCGATGGCCATCACATCGGTCGATGTCGATAGTCGACCATCATCGCCAAGATAGTCGTAGTGAGCATCGATTATTGAGCGATGACCCATTAAAGTCTATGGGAGAAAGCAACAACACCTTCATTCTTACACCCAAACAGGGCTGGAGAAGCTAATTAACATCCACAACAAGGCAAATGATAGTGCACATCTTAGGCAACACACTTAGGTAATAAAAGCCACAGAAAAAAAACACACATACATTCACTAACCCTGTCTTTTACCACTGCAAGACCCTTTAAAACCTGCTATCACCCACCAATTAAAAAAGTGCCAAAGTAGTATGATTTGAACCATCATTTACGTGAACTGGACATTGAATATCCCTGTTCCTGAACCAGCATGACCCCAAAAACCTGCATGAACCCCAGATTTAAAAGTGCCGGAAAAAGGAGTCTTCAACCACCATTTTAGTTTCACTGGACATTGACTATACCTGTCCTGGGCTACCTGCATGACCCCAGATTAAAAAGTGCCGGAAAAAGGAGTCTTTCAACCACCATTTTAGTTTCACTGGACATGACTATATCTTCCTGTACCTGCGAATGACCATTGAAACCTGTCTGACCCACAGATTAAAAAGTGCCGGAAAAGAGTCTTCAACCACCATTTTAGTTTCACTGGACAGTGACTATATCTGTCCGTACCCGCAGAATGACCATTAAACCTGTTCTGAACCCCCAGATTCAAAAAGTGCCGGGATAAAGGAGTCTTTCAACCACCTTTTAGTTTTCACTGGACATTGACTATACCTGTCCTGGCCTACCTGCTACCCAGATTAAAAAGTGGCCGGAAAAAGAGTCTTTTTCAACCACCATTTTAGTTTCACTGGACAGTATATATCTGTCCTGTACCGCAGAATACCATTAAACCTTCTACCCACAGATTAAAAAGTGCCGGGAAAAGGAGTCTATCAACCACCATTTTAGTTTCACTGGACAGTGACTATATCTGTCTGGTACGCAGAATGACCATTAAACATGTCTGACCCCCAGAAATGTCAAAAAGTGCCGGGAAAGGAAGTTCTTCAAACCACCATTTTAGTTTCACTGGGACATTACTATACCCTGTCCTGGCCACACCAATGAGCCCAAACCTGCATGACCCCCTACAATTTAAGAAATGTTGCCGGAAAAAAGGAGTCTTTCAACCACCATTTAGTTTCAACTGGACATATACTCCCTGTCCTGGTATCGCTTGCCCCTCCGTATCATTGCGGACCAATTGAGCTTCACTTGGAAATACTGGTGGTTAACGCTCCTGTTCAAACCCAGGTGCCCTTTTTCTTGGCATTCTTTTTTCTTATTATTATACTCAACCGTGTCTGAGAAATTGTCTTCTGTCTTTGGTTCCTCTGTCCGCTCCAACTCCATGTCTTCTGAATAACCTACATCTGGCATTTCCTGTACCTCCCTGTACAATTTAGAGGAATTTTTTTACCACTTTTTTGTACATGCAAGTTTTTAGTAGTTTAATTCTAGAAAACACATTTTTTAAAATAGATGGAATCCCACCATGTCTTTGTTTCTCTTTTTTTAATTGTATTTAATGGTTGCTCAATACAGATTGATAGCTATGTTTAAATATCTTGCATAAAACAAGTCCATTTTGCAATATTTAGTCCATTAACATGTCCTACCTATTCCGGTTCTCGACAGGTAACCATCACCCTTGAGCCACTCTGACAAATTGTGGAAGACAAAGTCCTGTTAGAAACAACATTTTTATTAAAATAGACCTGTAGTATAGCTTCATTTCAAAAGAAAATGCCCCCCAAAAAATCAAACATGGACCCTTGAGCCACTTTGGGACATTTTGTGAAGAACAAATGTCTTTGAAACAACATTTTTTTTTTTATAATAGGACCTGTAGTATTGCTGAATTTCAAAGCACAGACCTAAAAATTTAAAAATGACTTCTCAGCCCACTGTTAAAAATTGTGAGGAAAATGCCACTTAAGAAGCCCACATTTCATTGAAAAGGACCCTGATTAATTGCGCTATCTCCAGCTAAATGACCCAAAAAATTTATAAAATATGACTTTCTCAGCCACTATTATCAAATTGTGAGGTGAAATGCCAACAAAGAAAGCCACATTCTGTTCCAAAGACCATGATGATAATTGCGTATCTACACTACTATGGACCCCCAAAAATTTTAAAATAGACTTTCAGCCACTATTAAAAATTGTGAGGGAGAAAATGCCACTTAAAACCACATTTTTCTGTTCCTAAAGCCCATGATTATTGCTGTATCCACAGCTACATGACTATCAAAACCATAGACAATGCGAAAACTCGTAAAATAAAGTGAGTAAATGGAATACGGGTTTGTCATGAAACCTTGCTGTCTTTTACAGTCTCCTCACAGCAAAACCACAAAATGAACTGTTGGAAAAGAGAAAAAATTGCAGTCACGAAATGAATATTTTAAAAAACATTTTCAAGAGGACCATTCTGTATTGAGAGGAATGTGAAGATAGAACCGCAACTAATCGTGACTCGGCATTGGGGCCACCAGACATCATCAGAGATCCTTCCATGCCTGATACATCTTCATTAAAGTCAAACGAACAACAATATCTGTGGAAAGTCAGATGCTTTGTCTGTAATATGACTCCCCCACTGTGCTGAAGGTCCGCTCAAATATGACGGGCCATTCGTTCATTTTAGAGTACCCAAAGTCTATTGTGGGCCCGGAACACATACAAAAACATCCGTGTTGAGACTCAGTAGTCGTAGCACCATGATCTAAAGCTGTCTCTGTGTGGTTGGAATGTGTGCCCTGCATTGCATGCGTTTTGGTGAGGAGTAAACAAAGATTGCAGAGTCACCCATTAGATCTTGCTGCCACCTTGCCTGCTGCTGCCGCTACGCCTGCTTGCCACTTCTACTACTGTCACACTTTCGCTGATGTTGTTCCTCCGTTAAATTTGGGAACGTAAGCAGACGCAACAGATGGCCCATTGATCAATACAGGTCTCCATTTCCTGCATTTTACTCTCTATTTTGGGGTGGGTGGAAGAAATGCTGAGGTTTGTTTTGTACCGTGGAGCCAGGAGTGGCCACCCAGTAAACTGTTATTCAGTTTGATGGCCATAATGCGAGGATCATTTTGGAGGAAATGGACATCCCAAGCACTCATGTTAGATATGGATGCCTGATTTCTTCCCAAGCCTCTAGGTCCAAGGGGCACTAGCAAACTGATCCTTCCTCATCTCCTCCTCCCTGCCTCCCGCCTCAAATTCGCCCCAACCTCTTACCAAGGGCAGGACGTCGTAACGACGGTGTCTAGGAATACCTCCTCCTCCTCCTCCTCCTCCTCCTGCCGCACCTCCGGCACAGCTTCAACACAGCCCTGACTTGCCTGAGATGATGCCATCCCTGAGAGCTGATCTCCACCTTGCACTAGCTCTGGAATCTCCCAACCACGGCCTATGATGAAACCGAGAACTTGGGTGAAACTTTCGGCCTTGTGGTTTTGAGGAGAGAATGCTCCATGTCCTGCATCTGTTGTCCTCTCTTCCTCCGTCCGCTGGCGACCTGTTGTTTCAGATTCCAACGATCGTCCAGTACTAAGATCACCACAATGCCATTCTGACAAAGGCATTTGTCCTCACTATGACCATTTTGGAGCTCTTTCAAAACTGCAAGGAATGTGCAGAGCTCTGTCAACCCTGCCTCCACTCTCGGTGGCTCAACAAACCCCGAGGTCCGCACCGCTGCTTGTCAGCCATGTGCACGTCGGTACTGCGTAATGGCATTGCGCTGCTGCCCCGACAATCGTTGCTGGTGCCAATGTGAGGGTGAATTCCGGTGTTGCCACGGACCAACAATGAGAAGACGGTTGACGGGGAGCCGAGCTGACACTGCAAACGCAGCCAGGCGGGACGAGCATGGTGCGAAACGGCGGAAGTGCGAACTTAGACTCGAGCCTATCTCATCACAGTCCAGACCCCGGTAGCTCTTTAGAAATTTCTGGACGACAAGGTTTCATGACATGTGGCCAGGCAAGGGATGTGCTCCAAGCCTACCGATCTTAAGGGCGGCCAGCAGATTTCGCACCGTTTATCCCGCCGACACCACCTTGCCTGGCAGACACATAGTTCTTGGCTACCCCCAGCGCTCGGTCTCGTTGAGGAGAGCCGTCCACACTCCTGACCTGTGTGTGGACGGTCTCCAAGACAGATTAATTTCAACATACTGGCCTGGTTTTCTCTGGGCACGACGTGATTGCCACAGTGGACCTTGGGGAAAGAACCCTGCACCATCCTCGGTTTGAAGAGCGTGCGCCGAGCCCTGAGAGCACCATCACCCCCAGACATCGCACCCAATCACCCAGTGAGCTGTCACAGAGAATAGCGTCGTGCTTACAAGTCCATAGTGGTCGGTGGTCAAATGGACTTTTTTCTTTTCCGCCACAGAATGGTAGACAACGCGCTTGAAATTTTAGATACAAACGTGGCTTTGCCAGAGCAGGGAAACGGCTTTGCTGGCAAAAGAAATGCCTGCTCCGGCACTGGTATTGGGTGCAGGCAAGGGGCCATGACGTGGCTGAACCCATCTTTGTACCACTCAGACGAAAGCAAACATTTCCAAGGCCAAAATCTGGCAATGCCGACATTTCATGGCTTTTGGCTTTGGGAATGGTTTGGGGGTTAAAGTGTTCCTTCTGCTCCCAAACCTGGAAGACAGAAGGCTGGCTGCTAACTGGCCGCTGTAACGGGCGTTGCAGGTCGTCAAACTGGTGGAAGGAGAAGGGTAAGATTGGGTCTCTGGTGGTGCTGGTGGACTTCGGGCGCGGTGGAGGCTGAAGCGGAGGAGGATCCCTGATCATGACTCTGATAGACATGGGGCAGCGAGAAACGCTTAGTGGTGGCGGAGGAGGAGGAAGGCGGAGACAGAGGGTGGTGACAGTGGTTGAGGCCCCGGCGTCGGTCCTGGCATTATTTGCCAGTGTTGCCCTCCATATCTACCCATGCATCGCTGCATGGTGACAGACCATTTGGTGGTGGTTAACCACCTAAGGTTCTTGCCTCTACTTAGCTTTTACGGCATAGGCGGCATGGACATCGTGGGTGAATTTAGAAAGGGTTTGGGCAAAAAAGGTCCGGCCTTGAGGGTCCTGGACCTTTTTTACCCGGGGTTAAACGAGGAGCGGGGGGTTTTCCCCGACTGTGGCTGGCGGAATCATTTCACGGAAATTCTGCGACTGCCCTCTCCCCTTTTTTAGGCGGCCCCCTACTGACACCACCCCCGTCCCTTTTCCTCGTCCCTGTGAAACGCCCCCAAGCAAAAAGTGCTGAAAAAACCCCGTTGGATCCGCAATGGCGTCATTTTATCATCCCCCCCCCAAAAAAAAAACCCGTGAATTCGTCTCCTTTTAAAATTCCCGCATCCCGGGGCTGCAGGCTACAAAAGAGGGGCTGCAAGGCGTTGCCCCACCGCCCGGGATTTTTGGGCCCATTGCCGGGTTTTTCCCTTTTCCTCCTCTGGGTGGCAAACAGTAACTGGGGGTCAGAGCAAAAAATTCCCTCCTCCCTTTTGGGCCCCTTTATCTTTTAACATGCCTTCTGACCCCAAAACCCCATTTTTTCATCAAAGAGGTCTTCAGGGAAAAAGGATTATCCCCCATGGGGATACCCCCGGGGTTGACATTTTTGGGGTGCTTCATGTTTAACCCGGTTTCCCGGGGATGCTGTTACGACATTTTGTGGCCCCTGTCTGGGGGGACGAGGGGGTAAACTTTTGGGGTGCAGGTTGAAATTAAAACCCCTGAAGGGGCGAATTTGGCCCACGCTGTTCGTTTTTGAATTTTACAGGGCCCCTGACCCAGTGATGACAGGCCCCCACATCCTTCAAAAAAACGTCCCCTTGGGATCGTGTTGGGCGCCACACTGGAAGGAGCACCCTTTTCTCGTTCCTTTCCCCCATGTTTCCCACCCCTCCCCCTTTGCTCGCTTACCACCCGAATTTTTGCTCCATGGGTTTAGAAATATTAAAAAAATTTAGAAGGTAGGAAGAGTTTGGGGGAAATCTCTTATTAAAAGAAAGGGGAAACCCCCAGCTATTCCCCAAATCCCTCAAATTTAAAACAAAAAATTGGGTGGTTTTAAATTTAACTTCAAAGTAGTTCTAAACAAAAAAAGCTTGACTGACCAAAATAAAAAAACCCCCTGTCTGAAAAAGATACGGATATTTAAAAAAAGGTTTTTTTTGGGACCTTTTAATTTACCTGGGTGAAATTTAAAAATTTTCTGTAACAAATTTTTAAAGCAAATAGATCTATCAAAAAAGCTGGCCTGCCCAAAATGAAAAAAAAAGTATCTGAAATGTAAAGCGGAAAAAATTTAAAAAATTTTTTTTGGACCATCAAATTTTACCTGGGGGTGACTACAAAATTGCTGGATTCAAATTTTAAATGCAAAAATAGATCTATCAACAAAGCTGGGCCCGCGCCCAAAGGGGAAAAAACACGTAAAACTGAAATTTTATTTGGATAAACAAAAGGGATTTTTTTAGCCCCATCAAAATTTACCTTTTTGTGGAATTTTAAAAAATTTTGTATTAAAAATTTTAAAAAACAAGCTCCCTCAAGGGAAAAAAAGCGTAGTGCGCCAAATTTAAAAAAAAACGTATTTTGTTATGTATTGTATTTTACAAGATATTTTTTTTGGGACCTTTCAATTTACCTTTGGTGACTTTAAAAAATTTGCGGGATTAAAATTTAATTTAAAGGGTTTGATATATCAAAAAAGGGTGGAAGGGGCAAAAAAAATTAAAAATGAAACCCTATCTGAAATGTATACTGTAAAAAAGTGGAGTTTGGCACCTAACAAAAGCCCCTGCAGTTACTAAAAAAATTTGTGTATCCTAAAAGGGTTCAGGCTGCCCCAATACCCGGGAAAAAAACCCAATAAAAACTTTTTAAATTTAATAAAGCTTTGCAGTGAAAATGTTACACTAAAGTTTGTGAACTTTATCCATTTATTCTTTTTTAAAAGCTTGTCTGTTTTTCCCCCGGGGGGCCCCCCCCATCCGCTCCCCCCGTGATTTTTCAGGGGTAAAAGCTCCCTTTTAAATTCTTCCCCAACTTTATAAAACTTCCAATCTCTTTAAACTAACTAAATTGTAAGGATCCAGCTAATAGTAGAGGTTTTTCTGGGGAAGAAAAAGAATAATTTCCCCTGAGGGTGTTTTTTGGGCACAAGCAGGGGCACAAAGCCTTCTGCTCTAAGAAGCTGAGAGGGCCGGGGGCTGAAACAGGAAACGCTGTTCTATGTAAAACCCAGGTCATGGATTTTTTCCCTTTCCAACGCAACCTTTCACATTCCCCGTCATGGGGAAAAAAAAAAGTCGCACCAAAATCTCACCCTGCTCTATTCTGTAATCTGATTTGGGTGGGCCCCCAAAATGACAGGAAGCCCGAAAAAGGTGCTCTTAATAGATGATGCACAGATTTTAACCTAAATTATCGCATGATCTAAAAAATCCGATCACCATAAAAACTGTGCCGATTTCAACTTTGTCGATAATAATCCCTTAACACTAGCGGCTATATGTCTCCAGTCCCGGAGTAATCCAAATGTATCTTCAGCGCTGAAGTTTCAAGCGCTCTTTACTAGCAGTTGGCATAGCTTGCTAGACAGAGTTCACCTCGCTGCGTGACGGCTGTTTGGGGGGGTGCGCTCTGTTGCTCTGTTGCGACGTTTCCGGGTCCCCCCCTTTTTCTCAAGCATAAGGGATACAAGGTATGTCTTCTTTTTATACATTTATTCTGTAAGCTTTTGGATTACTAATGATTTTTAAATAAAGACAAAATTACTATTAGCTCCTAAACACAGAAGCCCATAAAAATTACATTAAAATTACACTCCTCATTCAGCCCATTAGGGCTGAGTGAATCGAGTGTAAAGATCCAGTATACCTCTCGCTGCAAGAGGTTTTTATTAATCTGAGATTTATCTACTCCATAAATTTGTTCAATAACCTGCTATTTAAGGTCACAGACATTATGTTTTGCTTCATAAAAATGTCTAGCTAACGAACTCTCTCCATATTTTTTGTTGTCTTTTTTGTCTGGTGGAAACACACCTCCTATTTCTTTGTACCTTCGGATGTTTGATTTATGTTCATTCAACCTAATTTTAATTTTTCGAGATGTTTGCCCAATATATATAATACCACAAGGGCATTTTACTAGATATATTACATTTTTTGAATCACACGTAAGGTAACCCTTAATTTCTATCCCATGGCCTCTCAAAGGATGCATAATTTTAGGGCCCTTAATAATACCTGTACAGTATTGGCAAGATAAGCAGGGGAACGTACCTGTCTGTACTATTCCTAATCTCTGCTGTTTATTAACAGTATTTTGAATGAGGTCCGCTCTGATAAGTTGGTTACCTATAGTTTTACCTTTTTTATATACAAATTTTGGAGGTATGCCAAATAATCTACCATATTTAGAGTCTTTTTGTAAAATGTTCCACCACCGTTTTTTCTTTCCTTAATTCTTGTACATTAAGTTTAGCAATTTCCTCACTCAATATTATAAGTTGTTCTCTATTATACCCTTTCTGTGAAAATTTATCAATCATATCACAAGCATTTTTATAATATTCATCATCATCCGTACATATTCTCCTTATACGGATGAATTGACTTTTCGGTATGCCCTTAAAAATTTGTGGGGCATGAAAACTCTGTCTAGGTAAGAAATTGTTTTTATCAATAGTTTTCCTATATAATGTTGTTTGTAGGTGATTTCTATTTTTCCTTATTTCCACATCTAAGTATTCTATTTTCTCCTTATTTTTAGTAATGGTGAATTGTATAGATGGATGGCACAAATTAAGGTATTCAAAAAAGACAGAGCAACAGAGCGCACACCCCAAACAGCCGTCACAGCAGCGAGGTGAACTCTGTCTAGCAAGCTATGCCAACTGCTAGTAAAGAGCGCTTGAAACTTCAGCGCTGAAGATACATTTGGATTACTCCGGGACTGGAGACATATAGCCGCAAGTTATTAATATATATAGTTGTAAAATGTCTTTAAGCAAGGCTATTTAGCCGATATGCTATTTTATGTCTTTGATACTTATTAAATTGAATACGTTTTGTAGATACACTGTTGCAAGTGTCTATATTAGGAGTATACCTTCACTGAGCAAATTGACACGAGGTGTTTAAGGAAAGCACCTGCGATTATACTCCATTATTGCGGTCTATACTTTATATGCTATAGAGGTCAGAAATTGAATCACTATATAACTTCAAATCCCCCGCAACTTGCAGCTAACCCCCCTTCTGCTTCTCAGAGATTAAGCTTCCTATTGGCTGGACAGTATGACACTACTGTTACCGGGTAGACTAAACTGTGAATATTAATCTATGGCCTTCTGCAACTAACATTCCTATTACTACTGTATAACCTGACATTCACACTGCTTTCCCAGATAAAGATAACTGCAATAAGATTTCCTACACCTCTTACACCCACATATGACATATTAGTGCATCATAGTGCCAGTAAGAGGCTTTGTAGTGGGATTGCAGCCCTATCCTGCTACACAGCCGGCGGGTCTTAGTTGCTAATTACAGCTAACACTCGGCGGTTACAGCACGGGATGGTTTAATATTTAACCCCTTAGACGATGCAACAAAAATGACCGTGGTGTCTAAATCAATGAGAAAAGGTCCCTGCGGTGAAATTGCAGGGCCCAGATTGTTTAACATGGCAGGAAGTAGTAAAACTGCCATCTCTGTACACCCTAATGCATTGTATTACAAATGTGCAATAGCCTGTTAAATTATTGTGCCCTGTAGTGGTGAAGTACTCTAAAGGGACTCAAAGTTAAAGTAAAAAAAATGCTTTAATGTGTAAAAAAATAATGAAAAATTCAAACCACACATTTTGCCATTTTACAAAAAAAAATATATATATAATAATAATGAAAAAAGTTACACATATTTGGTAACACCATGTCCGAAAATGTCTTATCTATTAAAATATAACAAAATGTATCCAATATTCTGAACACCATAGATGAAAACAATTCCAAACACATCTTTTGTGATTAGCACCTGCATGCATTTGCAGGTCAACACCAACAGAACTACACAGTCATTAACCCCTGAATGACTCTCCACTGTCTTTTGGCATTGGATGATGCAGGTAAGCTTATTAAAAATCAGTGGTACAGGGTGCCACAGCAGTTCTTGCCTGGATCATGGCTGTAACATGGCCATGTCAAAACCGCTCCATGTATTCCTATCCTTAATGCAGAAATGTAAGGACCATACCCTAACTTGATACATTTGCATTTTACTTTTTTAATGTGAGTGCACACATGGTATATTGCCATAGAATGGAGGAAACTTGCCCTTAAAAATGATCCTGTGCCAGCCTTGGCTTCAGAATCTAAAGCGAGATATGTAGATCCTATTGAACTGACATAACATGAAAAAAAAAATCATGCCATAACAAATGTGATGGTTAAAGGAAACTTGTCTGGTGGGCTATGTCAATCAGTGTGAGCAGCGTAAGCAGGAAGTTCAGTTTCACTTTTAAGATTGTCTGTTTTTACTCAGAAATCCTGCTCCAAATCATATAAACCTATATATGACAGAGTTCAGCTTCTCTCCCTCCAGATCCTGATGTGGTACACGGCCGGGTGACAGGCTACATCTTAGAACACTACAAGAACCACCACCCAATCACTTACTCTAAGACCTATTTATAAGGCTTTGGGGTACTCACTCCCAACTACCCCTCCCAACTAGGTTATCATAGCAACTCACTCTTTACCCCTCCCTCCTGGCCCACATAGCTGATACATTCACAGGCAGCAATATTATCATCATAACTTAGTAGATCTTAATCTTTCACATAGTACAGTTACATGTTATCACTATTATCTTACTTGGCATAACACCTGTAATCAACCACAGTGCAAAATAGCATTGCAGTGCGGCATATAATCATCCTTGTAGTACTCACAAGGGTTAACAGGCGCAGGGGGGTACAATCCTATACACCAGTGTTCCCCAACTCCAGTCCTCAAGGCACACCAACAGGTCATGTTTTCAGGATCTCCCACAGAATGCACTGACAATAATGATATCACCTGTGTCAGGATCTCCAACAGAATGCATGGACAATAATGACTTCACCTGTGCAATGCTAAGGAAAGCCAGAAAACATGACCTGTTGGTGTGCCTTGAGGACTAGGGTTGGGAACCTCTGCTATACACTACACTGATCTCAGAGAGGGCAGCATGTGCTACTTGACAGGTTCCCTTAAAAATATCTTACCCCTTTTCACCCTTAACAGTGCCGTATTTACCCCTGAAATAGTTATAGGTAAGTACTTATATAAAAAAAAAATATATATACAACATAATATAAAATGTAATAATTTAGGCCTCTAAACACTTTATGTTGTGTCCTTATTGTGTATGCTTTATTTTTTTCCAGTTAAAGTAACCTCACCAGATTTATAATGGTTGCTTAATCTCAGTACTGTGACAACTGGAAATCAGCCATGTTGTCCTTGTGACTGACAATGCTGCAGTGTTATACAAGTCATGCATGAAACATCGCTAGAGTATGCAGAAAATGATGGCTACACCTCCACATAGATTTTTATAGAAATTATCCTTATTTTTGTATATCAATTCAGTATATACTGAAAAGACATGTAGGTAGACCTGCAGCTTCTGGCAGAATTCAGCACAGTTTCAGGTCTTTGTCTTTTGGTTATAATGATGTTAATGAGTTTTTAGGCCCTTTACACTATATTTTGCAAGATGCTTTTTGGTTAAAAAGAAAAAGCTTTGAATACTGCAAGTGCTTTTTCTCAGTCTTCATACGGCTTTTTCATTCAGTTTTTGATGTGTTTTCAAGAAAAAAATGCATCGGTACAGGAGTTTTTGAGTTTTTTTTTATTTTGGTGCATTTTTCCCATCACAAATCACATGATCCAATACATTACACAATTGTAATGTGGAAAATGTCACAAAAGAATACAAAACAAACACACATGCTTTTTTGGTGAGAAAAGTCCAAAAAACATAATGAACACTACACCTATAGCATGCTGTGTTTTACAAAAGAAATCATAACTGAGTAAAAAAAGAAAAATCTTACTTTCGAACAAGACTTTAAATCCATATCAGGAAGTTCTGAATCCTCCGCACTAACACATGGTTTCCTATTTAAAACAATGGAACAAAGTTTGCAATTGCATTTTTGATAGGAAATCTGTGGATCTGTCATGTGAACAAACCCAAATTCTCTGCCTCAGGATTTCCATCTGTTTTACAGTTTCACATAAGTGATACAACAAGACCTTTATAGGCCATAATTTCCCAGACCCAAAATTGCACAGACTGTGCAGAGCTAGATTGCGTAAACAGAAAGCACAACATATATACATTAAATATATAGTAAATGCAGTAAACTACAGTAAACAAATACAAACCCAGAAATCCTTAAAGTGTTAAACTCACATTATTTGTAATGGGAGAGAACAATGTTCAACGCCATTACATGACAACTGATTTGGACAACTTATGAATCAATTTAAGAGATACCTAAAAAGGCAAAATAGCAAAAGACACAAAAATCTGATGCAATTCCAGCACTTACCAAAAAGCGGATAAGATAAGGCAGGGTGTGTGGTAAACAAGCCATATAGAAGCATGAAATTCTCCTTCTCTTTGTAGGTGACTCACTGGTGGTGGTAACTCATACTTGCCAACTCTACGCGTTTTCATGTGGGAGAGTTCGCCATATAGCAGGAATCTACTCACTCCCACAAGTCGATGGTAACCCCTCACGCTGCTGAAGAAGGCTCCCTGCACCTCTGATGTAGTGGAATATGATCGGCTCGATGGGCGGTCAATAGATGCATTTGCCTTCTAGCTGATAGTCTGACTGAGGCCAGGCGCATTGTGCCTCTCTGGTTAGGATTCTTACATAAGCTGCTTGTTCTCAGAGATATTGTTCCCCCGAGTACACTGCTGAGTGGCTGGTAGGGTAGAATTCTCCACAGAATGACGTATAGGTACATTTCCCTATGGGGATTGGATTGGTAACTGAGTAGTGTTGTTAGTGGGGAAGATGGGGGCGTGGTGAGTGTTAATCTGTGTTGTGTGTGTGATGTGAGGATATGTTGTGTGTGTGTGTCTGGTTGATAGCAATAGGGGTGGGATATATGTGTTAGTTTGGGGGATGTGTGATGAATAGGCGTGTTGCTCGCGGAGTGTATGGTGTATTGGTATCATGTTGAGGTAGGGATGTTGTGATTTGTCTTATGTCTGTGTCTGTGGTTGGGTGTGTTGGTTTGGGTGTATAAATCGATACTTGCTCAAAACCTGTATTCTGACTCCAAACTAGCGCAAATGTCTTGACAGGCTGCACGCGAGGTGCATGACATGGCAGTGTTAGTTTTTTCTCGGAAGGATGAATTTGGAGAGTATTTGGTCACTCTGTATGAAGGTGTTGACTTGTTTGTGCTTGAGAGTATGAGTGCGGGGATATTTGATGATCGGTTTGTCTCTTACAGCAAAATGGGTATACATGTTATGTACCTCTATGATGGTCACTTGTATGGAAGTTATGTAAGGTCTGCAGAGCTGTGTACTGTACACTCGGTATCTTATGACTGTAGAGTCTGCAGGAGCTGTGTCCACTGTGTATTATACGCTCTGAAATGCTTATATGGTCACTGTATGGAAAGTATTTATACAGTCTGCGTCGGATGTGGGCTGCTGCATACATTGGTTTCTAAAATATATTCGCCACTGTTTATGGACTGATATGTAATACAGTCTGCTCATAAAGCCTCATCTTTTTGACTCATAAGCTGTGTTCTGCGACTGGGTATTGTAGCCACTCATTTATTTGAGGTCACTGTAGTGGTAATAGGTAATCGTTACAGTGTGCAGGGAGCTGTGGGTAAGCACTGATAGTAATTAACCACTATTATGGTCAAGCTGTTATTGAATGGTTATATGTTATACAGCCTTGCAGAACCTGTTGTGTACATGGTAATTATCAACTGACTAATTGGACGGTTAATATTACAGAGTCTGAAGTTGCTTGTTACTTAAACTGGGGTTAAAATGCCACTCACGTTTATGGTATATCTCTGTATAGTTGGTGGGAATTTGGACATTGGTTGAAGTATCATAATGGTTTAGGTAGACTCAAGTACACGTTGTGGATTAGTTAGTTCTACTCAGCTCAGTTTCTCCTAGGTGTGAAATGGAGGAGGGTTAGGTATTTCTAAGAAGTGTCCAGTAATATAGAAAGCGGTTTGACAGTCACCTTAAATGATCCAGCAACTTTGTTCTCAATTAAGGTGGTGGGCATAGTATTCTTCGACGAACATTCCCTGATAGCCACGGATTCTGCGCAAAAGTTGTGGATGTTTGTGTTATACGCATATCTTATCTAGCACGGGTTCATGATAGTTTAGAATAGATTTTTGTATGAGTAGATCCTAGGTCTTTTTTTTGAAGTAGAACTTACAGAAATGTAGGAAAGTTGGCTCTCGTAGTAGCTACCATTATTGATCACGGCTGACAAGTGATTCTGTTTATGTGAAATTAGACAAAATCTGGAGTCGAAGATGAGTAAACGAAAGGAGAAAGAATGGGATATCTGCGTGCTAGAATCTTAAGAGATAATGTATACAAGAGAGCGTAAGAGAATTAAGAGACGGGGTTGCCAGATCCAGCAGTTCTCATAAGTCTAGTAAAGTGTTGTTAGAAATAGAAAGAATTCTTCGAGCAGATTTTGTGTTGTTGTGATGTGGTGCTCGTTGACATTTAAAATATCGTAAAAACATGAGTGAGATTGCAGCAAAAGGAGATGACCCAAAATTATGGCTGAGCGTTTCGGGGAAACCAAAACGCAATCCCCCTTACTCATAGCATAAAGACACAAACTTAAGCAAACCGTCTATATATATGTTAAAAAAATCCATGCCAAAAACAATTAACAAATTAGCGAACTCAACAGTTGGTCCGCGGGAACACTACAGCCGAAGTAGACACGGGAACGGAAGTCATAATACGGTTCCTATGATACCCTCCATCCGGCATTGCAATGATGGTAGATGTAGTTTAGAGCATGACAAAACTGAGTAAGTTGCCGCGAGCGGCTACTTTGACAGTGAAGGGAATAGTCATTGTTGTGGTTAGTCGATTTTTATCGACAAAGTTGAAATCGGCAATGGCTTTTATTGGTGATCGAAATTTCAGATAATGCCTAATTAAGGTTAAAATCTGAGCTTGATTTCATCTATTAAGACATCGCGCTTTTTCGGCGTCCTGTAATTTTGGCGGCCAGCAATCAGATTACTGAAATAGAGCAGGGTGACGATGTGGGGTGTGCCGACTGTTCATTGCACTGGGTTGTGGTATGGTTACGTTGGGCTGGAACAAATCACATGACCTCGTTTTTCATAGAACGCGTTTCCTGTTTACAAGGCCTCAGTGTCTCTCAGAGTCTCATAGGGATAGGAACTGACGTTCTGCATGACAACTAGCTGTGGCAACCAGCTCAGCGATATTAGTTCTATTTTACACAGAGATACCTCTGACTATTAGCGGTGATGTCCTTCCACATTTTAGTAAATTTAGAGTGATTTCAACAATTTTATGTAGGTTAGCTAGAGAATTTTTAAATGCAGATCTTACCCACTGTAATTCACGGCGTGTCGAGGAGCAAGGGGGGGGGGTCCGACGGTGCTGAACACCAGACAAGCTCTATCTTTAAAGAAACAAGGATAACGTTCACCAAGACTTAGTGTGAGACATTGTGTGGAATATCTTTATTATTAACAGTTTGCTTTTGAAGATTTCTGGTATTGGGCAAAGCCTGAACTCTATATTGGATAAACATCATTTTTCTAGGAACTGCAGGCTCTCCTTTGTTTAGCTGCAAAAATCAACTTTTATTTTCAGTATACATTACAGATAGGTTGTTCAATTTTACCATTACAATGTGACTGTTGATATATCCACCTAGCATTAAAGTTACACAACCAGCAATACTTGTAGTCAGCACGGTTGTTTGTTGCCAATATAACGTGTATCATACCGAAAACATCACAAGTTACGTGGTTTTTTGACTTTTGCGCACCCAGCACTGTTCCATTGACGCAGCATTCTAGTAATCTTAAACAGCAATTCTATATTCACCACATAGGTGGAATTGAATGGTGCAAATAGAATATATATTGCAGTTTGTTTATCTATAATCAAAACATAAACAGTTGACGTGTTTGTTTGGAATATTGCGCTATCAGACTGTTCATTGACTGCAGCATCGCTACAGTAAATCTTTTAAAACAGCAATTATTTATTCACCTTCAGGTGATATTGAAAGTGCAAAAAAATACATTTATTATAGCAATACATAACAGTACGTGTTTTTTTGAATTTTGCGCACCCTGCACTGTTCATTGTATGCAAGCATCTACGTAAATCTTAAAACTGCCAATTATATCATTCACCACAGGTGAATTTGAAAGGTGCCAAAAAATTACAGTTTTTTATACATAAACATAACAGTTACGGTTATTTTGACTTTTGCGCACCCAGACACATGTTCATTGACGCCAGCATCTACGTAAATCTTTAAAATAGCAATTCTATATTCACCACAGGTTGGTATTGAAAGGTTGCAAAAAAATACAGTTTATTCTATCAAAAACATAACTGTTAACGTGTTTTTTGACTATTTGCGCACTCAGCAAGCTGTGTTCATTGACGCAGCATATACGTTAAATCTTAAAACAGCAATTCTATATTCACCCACAACGGTGAAATTGAATGGTGCAAAAAATACTGTTTATATATCAAAATCATAAACAGTTGTGATTTTTTGACTTTTGAGCACTCAGAACTGTTTCATTGACAGCTCAGCATATACGTAAATCTTTGAAAACAGCTATTCTATATTTCACCCGGGGAATTGAAAAGGTGCAAAACAAATACAGGTTTATTATATCAAAACATCAACAGTTAAGTGTTTTGTTTTTTGACTTTTGCGCACCCAGCACTGTTCCTATTGACGCAGCTCTACGTAAATCTTAAATTAGCAATTCTATATTCACCACAGCGTGAATTTGATAAGCGTGCTAAAAATTATTGTTTATTATACTCAAAAAATAAACAGTTACGTGTTTTTGACTTTTTGCCGCACCCAGCCATGTTCATTGACGCAGCATCTACGTTAAATCTTAATACCAGCAATTCTACTTATTCAACAAGGTGAATTGAAAAGGTGCAATAAAAAATACAGTTTTATTATATCAAAACATAAACAGTTACGTGTTTTCTTTGACTTTTTGCGCACCCGCAAGGATTCATTGACGCCGCATCGCTCGTAAATCGTTAAAATAGCAATTCTTATATTCACCACAGGTGAATGAAAGGTGCAAAAAATAACGTTTATTTATATCAAAACAATATCAGTACGTGGTTTTTGAATTTTGCTGTACCCAGGCGCACTGTAATTGAGCCGCAGCATCACGTAGAATCTTTAAAACTGCTATATTCTTATTCACCACAGGTGATTGAAAGGTTGCAAAAATTACCGTTTTACTATACCAAAGATTTACTCGCAGATACGTGATATTTTTGGGCTTTTGCCCAGTCCAGAGTTTGTTGTCAGGTACACCTCTGCAGTTTTAAAATTGAAGTCCGCAAATAGGGGCTCAATTTGTTTGTTGGGTTGTGTGTTTTTTGTTGAATAGAGGGATTTGAGAAAAGCTGTGATTTGCCGTCTCTTTTAATAAAGAGACTTTCCAAACTATTCCATACCTTTCAAATTTTTATATTTCTGAACATGGAAGCGAATAATGCAGGTGGTAAGCGAGCAAAGAGGGGGGTGTAGCACATGAGGTAGAGGTACGAGAGAGAAGGTGCTCCTTCCAGTGCTGGCGACAACACGCATGCCGATAACCGCGACCGCTACACACGGAAATTGCACCAGGACCCGTAGGCCGATAGTGTCATCGCTGGGTCAGGTGCCCTGTGAATCTAAGTAAAGGGAACATCGTCGCCAATATGTCTCCTTCAGTGGCTTATGCAACCTCGCATCTAGGCAGTCCTTACCTCGACTCGTACTAGCAGTCACGGACCCACAAATGTCGTCATCAGCATCATCAAGAATCACTAGTTTTTGCCTTAACATGAAGCAGCCAAAGTCAACTCGTTTGTACCCACACTGTGGATAATCTATTGTCTGAAGACTCTTTGATGACAAAATTGCGGTTTGAGCGGTCCAGAACGGCTGTTCAAAAGATCAAGAGGCCTCTGATTTAATCTGCTCTGATGTGCCTCATAGTTTACTGATGCCACTCAGAGGAGTTGAAGGAAGACCGGTTACAATCTGCGAAAAATTCACGAGCCGCGCGTCTCTTGGCGGAAAAACGCCTTGCCCTAGATAAGAACCCTTGTCTTGCTTAGCCGCAGCGTCTGGATGCGAAAGTCAGGAGTCAAGTACCTGTCGAATTGATGCTCTGATGATGCATGACGATCATTGCGGATCCCATCTGGCTCCTGTTCCGCTGTATTTTGTCATTGCGAGCGCTTCATGTCACTGGACGATGGAAGGAAGACGTGGGAAGGTAGTGTCAATACGAGGGTCCGTCCACAAATGGGACATGTGGAGCTGCGGTCGCAGGAAGCTCCGCTGATATGATTCCAGCCAGCCAGGTCAGCGCACAACCTCACCGACTCACATCGCTTATCGCCAAGTCTCACACAAAAAGGTCCAGGACCCCTCTCAAGCCATTGGGCCTTCTTTGAGCAAGCCTTGATTCACCAGCGGATGTCACATATGCCGCCTTTCGCCGTATAACGCATAAAGTTAGCGAGGCAAGAACCTTAAGTGTTCAACCACCACAAACTCATGTTCTAGTAAAACACAATGCAGCGATATGCAATGTGTTGAAATGGAGGGAACAATTGGTCAACAAAAAAGGCCCGACCCGACGACCGAAGCCTCAACATAACCACTGTCACAAAAACTCGGTCTCCGCCTCTCTCTCTCGCCAACACACAAGGTTCTCATCAGCTGCCATTGTCTTCTCAAGAGTCATTGATCATGGGATCAAGCCTAGCCTCGGCATTCGCACCCATCCCCTCCAGTCGCGCACGCTACATATGTTCCCGAGTACCCACTCCCTGGCACCACTCCAGAGACCACTCACGTTCTTCTCTGCGCACATTAACGCCACATCGTTTGTACGTCAACTGCACGCCGTACTGCGGCTGTCTAGCATTGCCAGCCTTCGTCTTCAGGTTTGGGAGCAGCAAGACAACAACTTTGTAGTTACCACATAACGCATCCCAAAGCCTCTAAAAAGCTCTGAACGGTTCGGCTTCTGCCAGGCTTTTTGCATTGGACAATGTTAGACTTTCGTTGGTGGGACCACAGCTATGGGTTCCGCACGTCTATGGCCCTACGCTTCTATGCCCCAATACACAGATGCGAGCAGGCATTTCTTTGCCAGAAACAAAGCCGTCCCTGCCTGCCCAGCCACGTGTCATCTATAATTTCAAAGCAGACAGATTGTCTGCATCTGTGTCCGGTAACAACAAGTCACCATTCTGTACCCTCATCGGTATAGAACATTTTTGGGACTATGATAGCAAGGCCATGGCAGCATATATCTCTGTGACAGTCCACTGGGAAGATAGATGCGCGTTGGATGGTTTGGGCTGTGTGACTTACAAGGGATTGGTCTAGGCTCGGCGCGACGCTCTTCATATATACCGCTTGGGATGGATGCAGGGCTTCTATTCCCAAGGGGGTGCCTTGGTGGCAATCACGTGCCCATGTGAACCCATGGCACGTGTTGAAATTTCAAATCTGACCTTGGATAGAGGAAACGTTCCACACACAGGTCAGGAGCTGTGGACGGCTCTATGCAACGGGATTGAAAAACAAAGTACCCGAGCGCTTTGGCGCCTGGTCTGCAGGTCCGTACTAAGGATACAACTTGTCTGTGCAGCGCTAGGTGGTGTGCTGTATATACGCGGCGAGAATAGTCTTATGCTGCTCGCCCTCTCAGCATCGGTCGGCTGGAGCACATTCCCTTGCCTCGGCACCATGTCATGAACCTTGCTCGTTCCAGAAATTTCCTTAAAGAGTTCTACGCGGGTATGGGACTGCCTGCTGAAGAAGGTCGAGCGTTCATCTGAAGTTCGCACTTCCGCCTGTTTCGCTGCCCTGCTTGTGGTCCTCCTGGTGCGTTGGCAGCGTCAGCTCGGACCTCCCCGTAAACCGTGTCTCACTTGTTGGTCGTCATATAGGGACAACACGTTGGAATTCCACCCTCCAAATGCCTCCAGCGGATTGTTGGCTAGGCAGCCGCAATTCACACATTTACACAGTTCGAATGACTCATGCCTGACAAGCCAGCTCGTACGGACTACGGGGTGGTTGTAACCACCGAGAGTGGTGGCTAGGTGAAAGAGCTGTGTCCACATCCTTTGCCAAAGTTTTGAAGGAAGCACAAATTGGTCAGTGCGGCCCAATTCGCCGATTGTCTAGCATGAGCATTGTGGTGATCTTAGTTCCTGGACATCGAATCCGTTGGACACTCTGAATACATCTAGCTGCACTGCAGCGAGGAGGGTGGAGCACGGACCACAGATTGCGGACACGGAGCCTTTCTCTCCGTCGCATATTTCCCAAGGCCCGACAGTTTCACAAATTTCATCGTTCTTTCATTAGGCAGTGTTACGGGGTCTAGAGCTGTGAACGGTGGCGCCATCAGCTTCAGGGTGCATCATATCAGGAAGTCATAGCATTTTGTATTGAAGCTGATAGCCGGAAGGCAGCGGCGGAGATGTGGAGGGAGAGGAGGGAGTATTACTAGGACACCGATGTTACCGCACGTCACTGCCTTGGAAGAGAGCGTTGGCTGCCGAATTTGAGGGGAGGAGGAGGATGAGGAGATCAGTTTGCTAGATGCCACTCGACCCAGAGGCTTGGGGGAAACAAGGCTGCATCTCTCAATGAGTGCTTGGATGCTCCATTTCGCCCTCCAATCTCTGTTATCGCTCATTAAGGCCTATCAAAAATGAACAACAGTTATGGGTGGCACCCTCTGGATCCCCGGGTACTCAAAAAAAAAACTCACGCACTATCCTCTTTACGCCACGCATCTCCATATAAATAAGAGGTGAGTAAAATGCAGGATTGGGCGACCTTGCTTCACGTTCCCAAATGTCAACCGGTGGTACAAACATCATGCGAACTGTTGACCGAGTGAAGATAAGAGCTGCCAACAGTAGGCGTAAATTTTTCGCGTAGCGCATGCAGCAGGCAAGGGTGGCAGAAGCTAATGGGTTGATCCTCTGCAATCTTTGTTTACCAATCTAACCAACCGCATGCAAATGACAGGGCACACATCATCACAACAGAGATGTCATGCTAAGATAATGTAGTGCCGTCGACTATATGCGATCTCAACACCGATGTTTTTGCATGTGTTCCGGACCAATAGACTCTGGGTATCCAAATGGCACGAATGGCGAGCTCGGCCTCGTACGCCATAGTGGTAGTTGTCCTGCGCCGGCAGGCCAGGCGTCATATTCTGGAGGGACCTTAGTCAACGCTGTGTCGAGAGTACATTACCTCAGATCAAAATCGCATCGGTGACACTTTCCACTGATAATGTGGAAATCGTTTGGACTGTTCATCAAGATGAATCAGGCATGGTATCTCTGAATCGATGTTGTTTGCCCATTTGCGGAGTGGCACCGATTAGTGGCCAGTCTACTTCACATTCCTTTTCAAAACAGAAATGGTCCTCTTGGAAAATACTTTTTTTTAAAATGATCATGTCTTATGCAATTTTTATTCTCTTTCCTAAACAGTTCATTTTGATGGTTTTGCTGGTGAGGAGACTGTAAATTGGACAGCAAGGTTTCCATAGACAACACCGATATTCCATTTACCTCACTATATCTTAAGAAGTTTTGCAGTAGTCAATGGTTTTGAGGTCATGTTGCTGTGAGATACAGCAATATATATGGTCCTTTGGTACAGAGAATGTGGCTTCTCAGTGGCCCATTTCTACACCTCTCAATTTTTAATAGTGGTTGAGAAGTCATTATCTTATAATTTTTTGGGGTCATGTAAGCTGTTGAGATACAGCAAGTAATCTTGGTCTGTGTACGAGAATTTGGCTTCTAATTGGCATTGTCTCCATCACAATTTGTTAACGCATGTGGCTGAGAAGTCATTTTATAATTTTTTGGGTCTGCTGCTTCTGATATATGCAGCAATACTACAGGGTCCTATTATATAAAAAACTGTTGTGTACTAACAGATACATTTGTTCTACAATCTGACCAAAGGGGTCTCAAGGGTCCATGCTTTGAATGTTTGGCAGGGAATTATTGCTGTAGACTTGCCAGCTATATATACAGGGTCCTTTTTCTAAAAAATGTTAATGTTTTTTAAAACGTCTACTTTTTATGACATTCTTATTTCTCTTGCTGGTTTCTAACAGGGACAATTTGTTCTTCAACAAGTTTGTCAAAAGCAAGTGGTTTCGCGAACGGGTCAGGATTTGATCTTTGTTGGACCGAGCATGTCCTTTTGCTAGTGGACAACTGCAGTTTCTACAGATGACTAACCATCCTTATTTATAAAATATTTGTTTCCTAACCGAGTACTCCATTTTTTTTTGCTTATCTCATAATTGTTAAAGAGTGTCTTCGCATCAAAGACGGTGTGTACGGGTTCGCTTCGTACATGAAATAAGTAGAGGATAGGTAGGATCAATGTTAAGGGATATATCTGGTATGTTACAAAGGACTTGAATTTTGAACAAGATTCATTTTAAACATTAGCTTAGCAATACCATGTATTGAGACAACCCATTTAAAATATCAATGAAAAAAAGAGAACCCATAACGACATGGTGGGATTTCAATCTAATTTTAATATATGTCGGTTTCTAGGAATTAAAGTACTAAAAACTTGCTGTAATGATAACATAATAGCTGTTTATAAAATTTCCTAACTGAACTTCTGACTTAAACAAAGGGAAGGTAGATGGTCAAAAACTTGACCGATGTAGGTTATTCATAGGACATGGAGTATGCGACGCACGGACAGAGAACAATTGTACAGTAGGACCAGTTTCCTCAAGCTCACGTTGAGTAAAATGAAGAAATAGAGTGAATGCCAAGATAAAGGGCACCTGGGTGTAACAGAAGCGGTTAACCACCAGTAATTTCCAATGTGAAGCTCAATTGGTCCACACTCATACGGAGGGGAAAGCGCGACCCTGGTATTGACTGTGTACAGAGGAAAGGCTGGTGTTCTCACCTTTCGCTTCCGGCCTCTTGTCTTCAGCACGACAGTTTTCGTTGCTGCGTCATCAGGGCACATCACAGCTTCATCCATCAAGGCATTTTTTATCCTGCGTTGTTAATAGTGTCGGACCGCCCAGCATGTGGCTTTCACGCACCCACTGCTAACTCCGGCCCTGGGTACATGCGGTGGCCCTGGACAGGTATAGTCAATGTCCAGTGAAACTAAAATGGTGGTGGAATAGGACCTCCTTTTTCGGCCTTTTTAAATTGTGGGGGGTCATGCAGGTTTGGGCTCATTGTGTGGCCCAAGGACAGAGGACAAGGTATAGTCATATGTCAATGTGAACTAAAATGGTGTGTTGAAGGCTCCTTTTTCCGGCACTTTTTAAATATGTGGGTAATGAGGTTTAGGGGGCTCATGCTTGGCCCAGGACAGGTGATATAGTCAATGTCCCGTGAAACTAAATGGTGTTGAAATGACTTCCTTTTTACGGCACTTTTTAAATGTGGGGGTCATGACTTGGTTTGGGGGCTCATGCTGTGGCCCAGGAACACGGTCATAGTCGCTAAATTTCAGTGTAACTAAGTAATGGTGGTTGAAAGACTCCTTTTTCGGCAACTTTTTAATGTGTGGGGTGCATGCAGGCGTTTGGGCTCATGGCCTGCCGGTTCCAGGTGTAGGGATATTCAATAGTTCCTCGTTCATTTAACATGTTGGTCATAAATCATTCTGCCTTCTGGCAACTTTTTATTTTGTGGGTGATGCAGGTTTAAGGGTCAGGCTGTGGTATCCAAGGACTGGATAGTAAATGGTCTGTGATTTTTTTCTGTTGACTTTATAACCTAAGTGTGTTGGCCCTATGATCGTTAGCATGTATCCATTTGACTGTGGTGGATGTTAATTTCAGATTCTCCAGCTTGTTTGGTGTAATTATGAAGGGGTGTTGTTGCTCTTCATAGACATTTATTGAGTCATCGCGCTTAATCGATGTCACTGATCGAAAAAATCCTTATCGATATCGGACTTGCTCCGCACTATCGACTAATCGATCGATCCTCGCATAGCCAACGCTAACTAGCTGCACACACTAGTTACATTTACCCACCAGCAAATTAATACAACGTGCGAGAACGGGTATTCAAAGGTACTTATAGGTGAATGAAAGGAGAGGCAATTATAATGGCACTTGAACTCAGCAAAACGGAAGCACAAGTGCAGTCACATATAAGACCAGCACTGTTGTTGATGGTCGAATGTAGGTTTTCGGTATTAGTATCTAGTTATATATGAATGAGATCTTATACTACAGTCGTAGATTCAAGAAACTGTAACAATTTGTGTCAAATATCTGCCAATGATTAACAGATAAAAAAAAACTACTACAAATTTACCTGATGAAACACAAAAATGAAAAGGAACTAGGCCCGTAACACAGTTAACAAAACTGACACAAATGATCAAAAAAATTTATAGTAAGTGTCTTGTGTGAGGAGATATAAACCGCGCCAAAAGGGTGGGAGAAGCTTGATAAAAACAAAAGGAAAAAAAACACATATACAAGAAATACACTGTGTTTAAGGTTAGTGCATAAACACAAAGACCCTACTACTATTAATTGACTTCATATAAGCAGCAACATATACAAGAACTGAAAAAAACACTGAAAAAACAAAAAAAAATCACCAATCAATGTATATATCAAACCAATCTGAGAATCAAAAGGAGAAAAAAGAGAAAGAAAGTCGCAGGGAATATTCATATATTTGATTGAATACTTTATTTCTTTTATGATGTCCCTAATGGCCCTAAGGTTCCTAGAGTAGTTATCCAAAAGGCCTCTCTATCTCTAAGGCGTTTCACAAGATCACCCCCTCTTTTGGATAAAGACATTCTTTCTACTGCAAATGACCTAAATGATTTGTTGCTGGAATTATGAACATCTATAAAATGTCATGCGGCATGTGAAATGGTCCTATGTCCAGGATTATGTATATTATTCAAGTGTTCACAAATTCTGACTTTCAATTTACGAGACATGGACCCTATATAAGCCAAATCACATGTTATACATTGTATAATATACACGACGTATCTGCTGTTGCAATTGACTGGTATTTGTTGTGTCATAAGTTCTTTAAAATTAATAGTAAATGATTTAGTTATCATTATGAATTGACCTGTCTTGCAAGGAAAAGAACTGCACCTATAAAATCCACGATGTGTTAACCATGTAGTCTGTGGACTGCTAGAGGAGAAATAATTGGGAGCCAGTTGATTACCCAAAGTACTGGGACGTTTGGTAACAATCTGACAACCATGTGCCAATAGATTGTGTAAGATTTCATCGTCATAAAGAACTGGGATGTATTTTTGTATGATGTTTTTGACTTCCCTAGAATGTGCACTGTCCTCAATAATCACTGTGGGTTTCTGACGTGGCTTTATTTTATGTGATTGAGTTAACAACTGAGTGCAAGTTTTTCTGTTTATGATAGAAAAAGCTCTGTCCAGAACCCAATTAGGGTATCCACGAGCACGTAATCGATTTCTGATATCAGATGATTCAATCATGAAATCATCCACTGAAGTGCAGTTTGCGTTTCGCGCGAGTGAATTCACCCACTGGAATGGATAGCCGTGTGTGTTTGGGATGACTGCTCTTAAAATGTAGGATGGTATTTCCAGATATATCCTTTCGAAAACTTTTAGTTTGAATCGGACATCCAGTGACCCCGATAAGGGTAAGATCTAAAAATGATATGCACGTATCATGGGTGCCACTGGTGAATTTCAAATTGAGAGGGTTGTTATTTAAGTATGTTACAAATTGTGGAAGCTGCTTTTTTCTGACGGACCCTAGACAAATATCAATAGTAGATACAATTTATAGTATCTATCATACACCTGAGCCATCGCCAAAAAGGATTTAACTCAGAAAATATGTATAATTGCTCAAACCAGGACATAACCAAATTGGCGAGGGAGGGGGAGGACTTGGCTCCCATTCTGAAAATCCCCTGGAGCTGTACATTAATATACATCATCAAATAGAAAAAAATTATGAGTCATCAAAAATCGTAATGTTGAGAAAATAAAATTACATAACTCAACCGAAAAATCTGAAAAATTGGAAAAATGAAAATCCAAAGCAAGCAGGGCGATGTCCAGTGGTATGATGTCATGTTCACAGGATTCCACCATCACAGCTTAACCAGCTCGTATGTGGTTGCCAGGAATGTTCTGCATCGTGTTAATAAGCACCATCCGGGGGTCCAACAGGAATACCGGGACCCGCCGCTACAAAGTTCTGTGAATTGGGAGTTAAACCATCACACTAAAAGATTATATGAGGGCACCTATACCCGAAACAATTGGTCTCATGGGGGGGGATTTAATGATTTATGAACTGTGGGCAAGCCATATAACACTTGAGTGATGGGATTAGTTACAAACATGTGTTGATAACCCCTTCCTGCGACACAATTTTCTGAAGAGGTGTGAGGATACAGGGCAGTTAGGATTGACCCTGTAACTCACAATATGTGTTGCACTCTGATAGAAGAATCATCATTTGAGCTTTATAAAGAGTGTTATCTAAGATCACAACAGATCCCCCCTTGTCTGCCATTTTAAAGATTACATTTGTCATAGACTGCAACTGAGAGAGAGCAAGTCTATGTTTGTAAGACAGATTAGAAGACACAACTGGTGGAGACTTGTGTAAGAGTTGTAAATCATGCATAACCAAGTTTTGAAAAACGGTCATAGAGTCAGTTCTAGCTTGAACCGGGTAAAAGTCAGGATTTCTGACCACAAAGGAAGATGTTGCTCCCATTACAGAAGAATTGGCCACGTCCAATTCTTGTAATGATAGTACAGCTATTTGTTCCTGAAAGGAGAGCCCCGAAAAATCATTATTTGCACCGGATACCTGACATAATTCATCATTAAATTCATGGGTCCAGAAATGCCTTCTAAGAGCCAAGTCCCGGACAAATTTGTTGACACTTTTTAATACCGAAAACAAATTAAAGGGTTGTTGAATGACAAAATTGAATCCCAGCTTTAATACTTCCTCTTGTTCGGGGGTAAGAATGATATTGGTTTGATTGATAATGTCTATGGATTGCACATTATTCATTTGATTTTTCGTGTTTTCCTCTTTACGATTCCTGTGTTTTCTGCCTCCCCTTCGGATTGGTTGTTTTTTGAATTAGTCGCTGGTTGTATGGACTGGGAAATGTGGCATTGTGGAAAATGGGGGGGGGGGGGGGGGGGGGGGGGGGGGGGGGGGGGAAGCTTAACTGAAGTTATCATATGAGATATCTTGTGCTTCGGAGGAGTCAGAGTCAAAGCTTACTCTATTTTTCCTTCTGTTAAACCTCCTGAATTGACCTCTGCTGTTTCTGAGAATGGATCTTGGACCAGTTGAGACAGTCTTGGTGGCAGACCAAGTGTATACCATGTTATTCTCATAATCCAGTAGATCACGTTGGAATTTTTTCTTCTTACTTGACATGATAGATGTTTCAATATCAGATCAATTTGTCTGAATTTTGGCAAAGTCTCTGTCAAAATCTGGAAGAGTTTTAAATTCTGCCATATTATTCTCAAGCCCAGAGATTTCAGTAGCTAGCTCACTGAGGTGTTGTTCCTCATTTTTAACAATTAGTTGCATGAGCTGTTGTGAGCAATTGCTCAAAATTTGGTTCCATTCACAGATAAAAGTCTCAGAGTAAGTCGTGGTGGGTGTCTTATTGAGACGTAACCCCCGTGGGATCATGTCCCTTTGTATATACTGGTTCAATGTAGTAAGATCCCACCAGACCTTTAACTCCTTAGTTGATGCTTTTTCAAATTTACATAGAATACCACGGAAATCCTTTCGGTCATTTGCAGTAGAAAAAATTTCTTTATCCAAAAGAGGGGGTGATCTTGTGAAACGCCTTAGAGATAGAGAGGCCTTTTGGATAACTACTCTAGGAACCTTAGGGCCATAGGGACTCAATAAAAGAAATGAAGTATTCTATCATTATTGAATATTCCCTGCGACTTTCTTTCTCTTTTTTTCTCCTTTTGATTCTCAGATTGGTTTGATATATACATTGTTTGATGATTTTTTTTTGTGTTTTTTCAGTGTTTTTTTCAGTTCTTGTATATGTTGCTGCTTATATGAAGTCAATTAATAGTAGTAGGGTCTTTGTGTTTATGCACTAACTTAAAGTGTTTCTTGTATATGTGTTTTTTTCCTTTTGTTTTTATCATGCTCTCTCACCCTTTTGGCTGCGGTTTATCTCCTCACACAGAGACACTTACATAAATTTTTTTGATCATTTGGTGTCATTTTTACTGTTGTTAGGGGGGCCTCCGTTTTCATGTTTATGTTTCAGGTAATTTGTAGTAGTTTTTGTTTACTGTTATCATTGCAGATATTTGACACAAATTGTTATGTTCTTGAATCTACGTCTGTAGTATAAGATCTCATTCATATATAACTAGTTACTAATATCGAAAACTACATTGACCATCACACATTGCGGTCTTATATGTGACTGCACTGTGGCTTCCGTTTTTTCTGTGTCATGTGCATTATGGCCCGTCCTTTCATTCACCTATAAGTACCTTTGAATCTCCGTTCTTCGGCACGGTGTATTATTTGCTGGTGTAGTAAATGACTATTCACTCAGCTGTCAAAGTAGCCGCTCGCGGCACTGACTCATTTTGTCATGCTCTAAACTACATCTACCATCATGCAATGCGGGATGGAGGGTATCATAGGACCGTATTATGACTTCCGGTTTCCGGTCTCTTCGGCTGTAGTGTTCCGCGGCCAACTGGGTGAGTTCGCAAATCGCTAATTGTTAATTGTTTGGCATGGAACTTTTAACATATATATAGTGTGTTGTAAGTTGTGTCTTTATGCTATGAGTAAGGGGAGTTGCATTTGGTTTCCCCGAAACGTGTCAGCCTAATTTGTCATCTACTTTTGCTGCGAGTCCTCATGTTTTTCATTTTAAAGAAGCTCTAATAAATTGGAATTTTTTAATTATACTTTGGTAACTGCTGGATCGTATTTCTATTCGTTCTGATCTCTACACTGCAACCAGGTGGATCCGTGCAGCATTCTCCATGGAAAGCGGTGAGCTGGCATTCATTTTCTAAACAATGATGTCTACAGAGCACAGGTTTTCCATATTTAGAAACCGATGAAAATCTGGCGAAAAACAGTTCACATAGACTTTCATACAAAAAACAACCTGTAGTCTCCTTCCATCAGCAAGGGCATAGAAGATGAAATGTGGCTGGGTCTTTCAGCATGACAAGGATCCCAAACACATCGCTAGAGCAATGAAGGAGTGGCTTCATAAGAAGCATTTCAAAGTCCTAGAGTGGCCTAGCCAGTCTCCAGATCTCAACCCCATAGAAAACCTTTGGAGGAAGTTGAAAGTCCGTGTTGCCCAGCGACAGCCCAAAACATCACTGCTCTAGAGGAGATCTAGTAGAAGGGGAGACAGTATAACAGCATGGAGATGGAGAGTCCCAAATATGAAGTAAAATCAGACAATTTAGGTCAATTTAGAATCGGACTTTGTTTTGATATTTTTAGAAGGAAACAATAGTTGCTCTCTGGGTTTGTTTTTAACAATTCGAACTGCCCTAGTTAATAACCCTTGAGAATAACCTCTGGATTTGAGTCTACTTTGAATTTTATGACATTCTACTTCAAAATCTTGTACAGAGGTACAATTGTGTCTAGCTCGAGTCATTTCTCCAACAGGGATAGATTTAAGAGTGTTCCTAGAGTGAAAACTGCGGTGATGGAGAATGGTATTCCCCGAAGTGAGTTTACGGTAAGTTTTGGTATTAATGACTTGATTAGGATTACCTGTTAATGTTAGATCCAAAAAATTTATAGTTTGTTGATGCATAGAAAATGTGAATGTCAAATTAAGAGGATTATTATTACGATAATCAACAAAAGATTGTATGGCAGATACATCGCCACTCCAGATAAACAGAAGATCGTCGATGTATCTGCCATACCATGTAAGGTGCTCAAAAAAGGTATTATCAAGGGTGTAGATATACATGGATTCCCACCACGCCATGACCAAGTTGGCCAGGGAGGGGGAAAATTTGGCCCCCATAGAAACCCCACGAAGCTGCAAAAAATACACCTGATCAAATTTAAAGAAATTATTAGACATGAGAAATTGAGTGACAGTGATTACAAATGAGCAAAAATCTTCCGAATAATCAGTAAAGCTCTTAAGATGAAATTGTAAGGGTAATACTGCTATGTGATGCGGGATTGAAGTATACAATGCTTCCACATCACACGCTAGCCAACACATGTCAGGTAACCAGATCAGTTTTGAAAAGCTACAAAGAACATCTCTGGTGTCTTGTAAAAATCCAGATACACGGGAGACTAAAGGTTGTAGGACTGCCTCAAGCCATTGGCAGAGTCTCTCAAATAGTGATCCAATACCGGATACAATTGGGCGCATTGGGGGTGCCACCAAATCCTTATGTATCTTCGGCATCCCATACATTATTGGCATCACCGGATGATCAACTGAAATATAGTCAACTTCTTTCTGTGTAAGTATCCCGAGGGTGAATCCCTCCATCACATTAAGGTCTAATTCTTTTTTGATAGCAGGTGTGGGATCACCAGGAAGTCGAAGATATACTTGATTATCTGATAATAATTTCTGCATAGAAACAATGTAATCCTGTTTGTCCATAACCACGAGAGTGCCCCTTTTTCAGCCATTTTGATGACTAAATTATGGCTATTCATTAACTGATTTAATGCTAAACGTTGTTTCTGTGATAAATTCGCAAATCTTCGACAGGGGGAAACATTGTTATTTAGTCCCCCCAACTCTTTTTCAATCAAAAGTTGGAAACGATCCATGGCTGGTACATGAGAATTTACAGTATCCTCACAGACTCCAGGTGTTGTTTATTTTAATGGAATGAAATAAAGAAGTCTGATTTTACTTAATATTTGGGACTCTCCAACTGCGTGCCTTTATACTGCCTCCCCTTCTACTAGTTGATGCGTCTCCTCTGGACGATGTACGTGCATGGATGGATCGCAGACTGACTTACATCATATGGTGAGCTGGCTCTACACGTTCTTTTTTCTTTGGTCTAGAGGAGATCTGCATGGAGGAATGGGCCAACATACCAGCAACAGTGTTTGCCAACCTTTTGAAGACTTACAGAAAACGTTGGACCTCTGTCATTGCCTACAAAGGATATAGAACAAAGTATTGAGGTTAACTTTTGTTATTGACCAAATACTTATTTTTCACCATAATGTGCAAATAAATTCTTTCCAAATCAGACAATGTGATTTTCTGGATTTGTTTTCTCATTTTGTCTCTCATAGTTGAGGTCTACCCATGATGTCAATTACAGGCCTCTCTCATCTTTTTAAGTGGTGGCTGACTAAATACTTTTTTTCCCACTGTGTATTTGCTCCATGTATAGGTGTATTTTTTGGTGACTGTTATTTATAAGGTATTATACTATCATATGTAGGTGAGTGCTTTTGAAAAGCAAATTTGTTAGTGTTGACTTTGATTGCACAGTGACTGCTGAGGTGATGGACAGGATCTATGTGTAATATGCAGAATATTAGTGACAAGAATATAAGTTTCTTTGTAAAAGTACATGCAACAGTTGACAATATGACATGAAAAATGCCATGTGAATCCATCCCTACTAACTCAGTAGGGACTCTAGCAACGCCCCTGCATACATTGCTGCTGCATTGCCCTTGATAGTAGGAAGTGGCCTTTGCAGTGCACATTTCGACAAGTGCACGCTGCTGGGAGGAGGTGGGCCTGGTAAGTACTTACCTGCTTCCTGCTCCTGTCCAGCTCTTTCCTCCTTACTTCCTACTACAGCAGGATACGAGCTGCATGGGGCAGAAGTTCCCACTTGCTCCCTGTCTTCTGCCCCCTGCAGCCTGTCTCCAGCGGCTGCAGAGGGTAGGATATAGGCCAAGAGGGTCAGGAGTTGCTACTTGTCTCCTGTCCCTTGCGGCATGTCCTTGGTGGTTTGGGGGGCTGGAGACAGGTCCTAGTGGAATCCCTCCCATTTTCCATAACCATCCAAAGTTAAACCGATGGCTGCAGCCTGATACTATGAGGATGGAAAGATCCATGGATATTGGTCCCTTCACATCTTAAAAATAACAGCCTGCAGCTGCCTCAGAAGAGGATCATCACATTAGAGGGTCTACTTTTGATAGTAACCTGCCTTTTCCCAGTACCCCTGGTGAGTTGAATACTGGGGTAATGATGACACAGGGTTAGTTTAGCCATGTATTGACAAAAAAAGGGAAACCTGTATAAAAATATTAAATAAGCAACTTGCAGCTGATCTCCTGGGGTGCAGGGTTCTGAGTTCAATCTGCACAATGTGATTCTGGTGGATACTGACCACAGCCACAGCACAATCTCAAGGGGTGGTCCTTTGCTCCCCAAAGAGATTGTGACTGTCAGCTGTGCCCTTTACCATCCTTTCTCACCTATTGCCCACCATTGCGTTATGCATCCTACTGCCAACACAAAACATAATCCCCACCTATCACCCCAAAATCCCACTACTACCTCCACCTATCATCCCAAAGCCCCTCACCTACACCTATTATGCCCACCACCTACACCTGACACACACTAACCTCCCCTCCTCCATCTAACACCACATAGTTCCCTCATCTCCATCTATCACCCCATAAATTCCTCACCATCTCCCCCATTACCCCATAGCCTCCTCACCTTCATCTATCACTCCTAACCACCTCAACCTAACAATCCATAACCTTCCCACCTTTACCTAACACCCCATAGTCTTCTCACCTCCACCTATCAACTTATAAAACCAAAAAAGACTTTTGCAAGACTCATCCACGTGAACCTGTGAGTGCTGTATCTGCCACACATGGATCCCTGGCGGCAAAACGGTAAAAATCCCAAAGAAGCTCGGAGGTCAGAGTAACAGTGATTCAGCGGTGTACAGTATAACAGCAAATACTATTTTCGATATTCTTGTCACAGACAGAAGATAAAAATGTGTGTAGCATCAGCTGACACATTTCAGCTTCAACTGAAGCCTTGTGCTCAGCAAAGAATACTACAAACATGCCAACACTTAAACCCTGTTAAAAACCAATGTGAGAGAACTGAGTGTTGGTGTTTTCCAGTTTAAAAATGAATCCCTGCCAAACTGTACATATGATTACAAAGAGAAATCATAGGGATCCTATTCCCACATAAAAATGCATATAAAGAATAACAGTGTAAATACTAGCTTTAAATCATTTTTTAGATACATACCATGTGGGAATCTCACATTGAGTTCCAGGATCCAGTGAGCCATTTCCTTCTCTTTCAGATTTTACCACAGATTCAATGACAAAGAAGCTGAAAGCCTCTATGTTCTCTGCATGATTTTCCAGAAAATGTTTTGCAGCATTTGAGGCACTTGATGACAGCCAAATGTTCAGTGATTTCCTTTTTTTTTTCCC
>JAODAL010017516.1:0-77513 GCA_025379985.1 Phyllomedusa bahiana
CCCAAAACCCAAGTTGACATGGAGTAATTTGTATGACATTATTTTCAAATGTCATGTTTTTAATGAGATCGTAGCTTTTACCCCAAATCGCCACGGCTTTATGAGTTAGCTTGCGAAAGTTGAAATCAAATCCTGCTGTCTCTTTCTCAGTATGTCATTTTTTGGCCCCAAATCCCCTTGGTTCTATTGTGGGCTGAAAGGAAAAGCAGCAAACTTAAGGAGGAATGAAAAACAAAAATCATTTATCAGAAACAAACATTTTACAAAAGACAAACCCAACAAACCCGGGGCTCGACACTGTAAAATGTCCATTAAAAAAGTACAGGTTAGTTCAGAAATGCAAAAAATTGATTTCTTTGTAAATGAGCGTTATTCTTCCAGGATCAAATATAAAAAATAGTTAAATTTGTAAAAAATTTAAATGGTTCTAGGCATGAACGGGCCAGAGTGACATTTTTTTGGTTGTTGGCTAATAGGTTTAAAAAAAACTGTTTACCTATCCCCAGGGGCCCTCATGATACAATGCTAAATCTTTAAGGGGAATGTGTTTTAAAAAAAATTATTATTTTTTTAAACTTAATTTTTCCCCTTACCCTAGGTCAAAATTTTAGTTGACACTTCCTTTTCCCGTAGAGAAAAAAATTTTCAGCACCCTCCTTATTTTCAGCACAGGCAGGGTTTTACACTGAAATTTGACACTATTGTTAGAAACACAGGCCCCACCTTCACAACATGAGAAAGCCCCCCCCCCCCTCCACAAACGACTTCTTCCCCGGGTACGAGTGTGTCTAGAAAAATTTCCTATGAAGTCAATGCATCTGCTCCCATGTTCAAAAAGCTGCCGTAAAGCTTTTCTAAATGCCATTAAAATACCCCCCAAATTTTTTATATGTGTGTATTTTTATATATTTTTATTAGTAGAAAAAAAAAAATTTGCGATCGATTTCCTTTAAAGGGGTTGTCTCACTACAAGGATTGCTTTTTATGTTAAAGATCTTTCAAAAAAAAAGTCACTTTGCATTATGTCAATTAAAATATCCTACCCCATTTCCCAGATATCCTCTCTTTTTGGGCTGCATCCGTCCTCATTCGCTTAGTACAGACCTGTTCAATCCTTTATGATGGCTCCAGCACTGGTTGTATGTTCAGACCTGGCTTCTACGCAGTCTTGTGGAAGCCGTAAACACCACCTGAATTCAAAATGAAAACCCCAAAAAACGGACTGAGGTAAAGATGAATCAAAGCGGAGACAACCCCTTTAAGCAATCAGCTATTGTCCATGGAGAAACCTGTTTCTCTGCAGTGTGACCACAGTGGAAAGTAAGCATTAGATTACACCCTTTAAAAACAAAAAGTTTGTGTAAAGCAGGGAAAAAGGAAAGGTGTTTGAAAACCCAAAAGTTTTAATGTTGCAAAAATTCTTCCAAATTCCAGAACAAAAGAAAACTACCCCTATTTCCCTAAAAGAACTGTCTAGTAAAGGGTAATTTAAATAGGGATTTTCTAAATTTTGGAACAAACCCCTTTTAAAACCCCAGGCCCGCAAACCCGTGGGGGGGTGATTGGTGGCGCTTTTATTTCCTTTTTCTCCGGTTGGCATGTAATGATGCCCGTTGACACACCGCAAAAAATCTCCCTGAACCACCCAAAAAAATTGGACAGGCACCCCTGTACAAACAAAATTTGGGTGATGTGGACTGGGGACCTCTGCAGGGGGAAAATAGCTTTTTCATGTTTCAGCTGGGGGGAAATGGCCCCTACTGTACAGCTGGATTCCCACTGCAGAGCCCGGGTCCCAGCTTTTTTCGAAAAAGGGTCAAATAGCGGGGTTGGGCAGATGGTGGTCACCCTAAAAGGAGGTGCAAGTGGGCCCTTTATGCCCCCCCAGGGCCCCCGATCCCCGGCCCAACTTGGTGTGCTTTCCCAAAATGGGGGGACCCCCAACTGGACAAAGTCCCTTTTGTGTAAGTTTCAAAGGGCCGGTTCCCGGGAAAAAAAACCCCAAAGGGCAAACGGTCCGAGCCCGTAACGGTCAAGAACGCTAAAGCAAAAAATCAGAAACCGAAGAACAAACAGGAAACAAGCCGAGGGTCAAACACGAGCAGGAACGAAGTACATAAACGGAGGACAAAACGAAGTCAAGGCAAGCCGAGGTCAATAACAAGGGAAGCAATACCAAAATACTACAGGGAAAAACAGGGAAACCTATCAGGAAAGGGCCCTGAGAGGTCTGAGTCAGTTTAAAAGGTTTTCCCGGAAAACCCCCACAGCTGATTGGTGCAGGCCCCGGGCCCTACTGATTGGCCTGACCACCCCACACCCTTGTTGGGAAAGGCTGCAGAGCTGTCACTCCTTTGAGCTTCAAAAGCAAGCACCTCTCCCAGGGCGTGGGTCCAGAGCAGAGGGGTTTAACCCCTTACTTGGGCATTGCCACATATAAACAGAAGGCTGACTGCCTGGACCTATGACAGTACCCCCCTTTTAAGGAGGGGGCCAAACCGGACCCCCCCCTGGTTTGGGTTTCTTGGATGAGCCTCGTGGAATTTCCCCTTTAATAAGGGCCTTTGCATGTATAGATCTAGCAGGAACCCACGACTTCTCCTCAGGACCGTATCCCTTCTAGTGCACTAGGTACTGTAACGAGTTTTGCACTCTACGAGAATCCACGGTGTGAGCAACCTCATACTCCAACTCCCCCTTAACTTCAACTGGAGGAGGAGGTTTGGGAGGTGGAAAAAACCAAAGGCACGTACCTCTTCAGGAGAGAGCAGTGGAAGACATTATGTACCCGGAAACCAGAGGGTTAACTTTAGGCGGTACGTCACAGGTTTTTAAAAAATTCGCTCCAAATATTAAATATAGGGCCCCAAACAAAGCGCTGGGTTGCCAGCTACCCGAAGGGACCTTTAGATGAAGATTTTCGGGTAAAACAACCACACTTATCCCCAACATTAAAACCTCCAGAACAAAGACGTCTCTTATCACTTATCTCCTTTGGATTGCTCTGGGCATTCACCAAGTTCTTCTGAACTTGGGACCGGGACTGTGCACAGATCATTAAGGATAGCATCCACCCCACTGTGATCAGAAATACGCCGGGACCATGATGGTGTTTAGGATGGAAGCCATTAGTTGCAGAAAAAACCGGTGAAACACCAGACGAGCTACTATCCTGATTATTTATCGCAAACTCGACCAAAAGTAAGCATTTAACCCAGTCTCCCTGCTGATCAGAGACAAAACACCGGAGTTTCTGCATAACAGTTTGATTCACTCTCTCCGTCTGCCCATTAGTCTCAGGGTGAAAGGCAGAGGAGAAGGCCCAGGGGTGATACCCAGGCCTTACAGAGAGCTCTCCAAAAACAGGAGACAATCTGAACCTCTCTGTCAGACACAATATTCTCGGGTAACCCATGCAGTTTAATGATATGTTTAATGAAAATCTCGTCCAGCTTTTTGGATGACGGTAATGCTTTTAATGGAATCAGATGGCACATCATACTAAAACGATCAACAACCACCCAAATGACAGTCTTACCCTCAGAGGTAGGAAGATCAGTCATAAAATCCATGGAGATGTGAGTCCATGGCCGGTCCGGTATAGGCAGAGGGCAAAGTTCACCAGGAGGTCGAGTTCTGGGAACCTTTGCCCAAGCACAGATGTCGCAGGCTGTAACATATGCACCAATATCACGAGACAAAAATGGCCACCAAAATTTCGGGAAATAAGTTTCTTAGTGCCAGACACTCCGGGATGCCCAGATAATTTACAGAATCATGTAATTCTTTTAATAAACGAAACCCGAAACTGGGTTGGGGACAAAGACTTTAGATACGGGACAATCAACAGGTCTCATCTCCTGGTGGGTCTTGATCTAAAGTGGCCAAGTCGGGGGAAATAGCTGAGAACCACCGTCTCTTTGGGGTTTAAAATGGACACCGGATCATCCCGAGATGAGTGAACTGGAAACAGAAACTTCTTGACAAATGCGTCACCCTTTAACATTCTTTAGAACCTGGTCTATAGGTAACCACGAAGTTAAAGCGAGTGAGGAATAATGCCCAACGTGCCTGATGAGGGTTCAACCTCTTAGCATTCTCTAAAAAGGTCAGGTTCTCATGGTCAGTTAGAACCGTGACTTGGTGTTGGGCACCTTCGAGGAAGTGGCGCCATTCCTCGAAGGCCCCACTTAATGGCCAACAATTCTCGGGTTCCCAACTTCATAATTCTTTTTCTGCGGGGGAGAATTTACGAGAGAAGAAAGGCACAATGGCGGAGATTAGTCAGAGCAGTTGACCCCTGAGACAGAACCGCCCTACTCCAAACTCAGAAGCATCTACCTCCACCACGAAGGGCTTGGTATGGTCAGCTTGAACCAGCACCGGGGCTGCGACAAAACACTGCTTAAGTTTCTCGAATGCCTCTAAGGCTTCGGGTTGCCACTTACTGATATTTACTCCCTTTTTAGTCATATCAGTCAATGGCCGGACGAGCACAGAAAAATTTCTAATAAATTTCCGATAATAATTAGCAAAACCTAGGAACCGATGTAAGGCTTTCAGGGAGGAAGGACGAACCCAATCAAGAATTGACTGGACCTTCCCGGGATCAATACGGAATGAGTTAGGCGTCAAAATAAAATCAGGAAAGGAAACCCTCCTGAACCCCGAAACACATTTCTCAAGTTTGACAAATATTGACCTTTTAAAATTCTGCAAAATTGCCGCACATTTTTTCACGTGTGAAGCCCAGTCCTGCGAGTTAAATTAAAATGCCATCCAGATAAACGACCATACAACAACCAATGAGTTCCCGGAAAAACATTTACAAGGTTCGGGAAGACCTGCGGGAGCATTTGCATAACCCAAAAGGCATAACCAGGTATTCAAAATTACCTTCCGGGGTATTAATATTGCTGTCTTCCATTCGTCCCCTCTTTAATCTGATTAAGGGTTTAAATAAGCCCTGTCAAGTCCAATTTTGAAAACCACTTGGCTCCATGGATCTGATTAAACAGATCGGGAATTAAAGGTAAAGGGTATTGGTTTTTTACCTTTAACTTGTTCATTTCCCGGTAGTCAATACATGGATGGAGGCTACCATCTTTTTTCTTAACAAAAAAGAACCCCGTACCCAAAGGTCGGATGTGACCTTTCTGTAGACTTTCTGCTATATACTGCTTCATGGCAAGTCTTTCTGGACCCGACAGATTGTATATCCTGCCTTTAGGAAATCTCACCCCCGGCAATAGTTCAATAGCAAAAATCATAGGGCCTAATGCGAGGGTAACTGCTCAGACTGAGTCTTGGAAAACAACCCCAGCTAAGTTGCGAATAAAGGCAGGAATCTTTTTCTACTTCCATATTACCAAAAATGACTGGGAGACCATTTATTAACCACTGCTTACCCCACCTGACTAGTTTCTCAGACTTCCGTCAATCACTGGGTTGTGTTTTTTAAACCAGGGCAGCCCTAACACCACATCAGAGGTAAACCCTCCATGATAACAAAGAGTACACCTCTCCGTATGCATAGACCCTACCAGCATCCCCAAGCTCATGAGTGCAATGTTGGATCTTCCCCTTGAGCAAGGGGTAGAATCGATCGCAACTACCTGACTGAATCTGATAGGGACCTCTAGGAAGGCCCAAACGCTTAACAAAATGATGCAATCAACGAAATTAGAGGCCGATCCCAAATCCACAGAGGCACTCCCAGAACCAGACCATGGAAAGATATGAAATCTTAACTGAAAGCAATAATTTTTTCGAAATACCTGTTCGCCTAGGTGACCTTCCCATGAGTCACCTAGGCGCTGGAGTTTTCCGGCTGGGCCTTCCTCTTGGGGGCAATCAAAGGATGAGGTGGACCTTTTTCTGCCGCAGTAAGTTAGCAGGGTCCCTGAATGAGGCGAGATGTCCTGCGGTCCTTGGCACTGCCCGCAGAAGAGGCCCCTATCTGCATGGGCTCCTCCAAGGGGCTCTCCGTTCCAGCTGGTTCAGGGGTGGTGGCAGAACGGAGCATAGGAATGAAGCGGGGGCAAAAGGGGTAAGGGGACTTCTCCCGACGTCTCTCCCTAAAACCGTCTGTCCAAACCGTTTACCGCCCGAGCCATGGCATCATCCAACGTGCCAGGGGTTGGGTAAGCCACCAACAAGTCCTTCACATTGTCGGCTAGCCCCCAATCTAAACTGGCACCGGAGGGCTGGGTCATTCCACCCTGATGGAACACACCAACGCCCCGGGAAAATTTTGAACAATACTCTTCTACTGTCCTCTTGCCCTGTTTTAAAAAGGTGAACTGAGTCTCGGCCACTGACTTCTATCGGGGTCGTCAAAAAAATAAACCCAAGGAGTCCAAAGAATCGGTGCACAAAAAGAACAACTCGGGCGCAGCGGGCCCGGGGTAAAGAGAAGCCACTCCTGAAGGGGGACCCTTGGAAGAAGGGATATAATTTAATTCCCACTCTGTTCCTCATTCCGAGGTACGTGGGAGGCGAAAAAAAAACGGCACCCTCCTTAAAAGTTTTGAAATGTCCCCCCCTGTCACCCGGAGAACTTATCAGGTACTGTATAGGGGTTCCCCAACAGGGGAAGGGATGCCGGAGGACCCTGGGGCTGAGGGGACCCCGGGAAAAGGTCTCCTGTTGCTGAAACTCTCAGTGCAAATCCTGGACCAAACTGGTGAGCCCCGGATCTGCTCTCACCAATGCAGTCATGGGGTTTTTAGCTTGAGAGCAGTAAATGTCGCCTGTGATTACTGTCACGTCAGAGGAGGTTGCCAGTGGGCCCTGACTGCCACCCAGCCCACTGTCCCTGCCTACTTGGCGGTGCTGCCCTAGATGGCAAGACCCCAACTGGACGACAGTCCCCTTTCTACTAAGTGCAGAGCGTCAGGGAAAAACACAAAGTCCAACGGTCCGATCCGTAACGGTCAAGAAAGCCCAAGCCAAAATCAGAAACCGAAGAATAAACAAGAAACCAAGCCGAGGTCAAACAACGACGGGAACCAAGTACATAAAACCCGGGGCCCAAAAAGAAGTCAAGCAAGCCCGAGTCAATAAAAAAGGGAAACAAATTACCAAATACTACACAGGAAACAACAGGGGAAAAACCTATCACAAAGGCCCAATGCCTGAGAGTCTGAGTTTAGTTTTAAAGGTTTTTCCGGACACCCCCCAGCGCTGATTGGTGCGGCATCCGGCCCTCCTTGATTGGCCTGACTGCCCCACCCTTGTTGGGAGAGGCTGCAGACCCGTCCCCTCCTGAGCTTCAAAGCGCACCTTCCCAGGGCCCGGGTCCGAGCAGAGGGTTTTAACCCTTACGGGTGTTGCCCCATATAAACAGAAGCTGCCCCGCCTGACGTTAAAGACATGGTGGGTCTGTATGTATAAAAGGGGTCTATAGGTCTCCCTGCCACAGACAGAGTCTAATAGGCTGCCTGTCAGATACAGTATAATGCATAGCAAAACAGTAATCTATTGCTATGTATTACAAAAGCAATCAAGCCATCACATAGTCTAGTCTATTATTTGGCCCCTGGCCTCCCTCTGTCAACCACCAAGATACCGCATCTGCTACTGGCCGCAGCATTTAACGAGCTAGACCGGCTGCTGCAGTGGGAATCCAGCTGTACAGTAGAGCCAGTTCCCCCTGCAGATGGTGCCAGTCCACATCATCCAAGTGATATACATGGTGCCTGTGCCAACTTTGTTGGTGGTCCAGGAGAGTTTGCAAGTGTGTCAACTGGCATCATTACAGTGCCACCGGAGAGAGGAAATGAAGCGCCGACCAGCCCTCACCCCACTGGTGCAGCTGGGTTTTTAAAGGGGTTGTCTAGTTTAGAAAATCCCTATTTATTATCCTACTAGTCTAGTCCTATATTGGGACTAAAAAATAAAAATGTAAATTAAAAATGCAAAAAAAATTAGTAAAAAATGTTTAAACTAATTTTGAATAAACCAAAACAAAACCTCTATTTCACCAGTAAAAAACACTTTTTTAAAAATACAATAATAGGTATTGCTGCATCCGTAACAATCCAATCTATTAAATGTATTGTGTTATTTAATCCGTACAGTGAACGCTGCAAAAATTAAAATTAAAAACCATGCCTGAATTGCCTTTTCTTCATCCAGCCTTACAAAAAAACAGAATGAAAAGGGATTAAAAAAAGTTACTTACCTCAACATTATACTAATGAAAACATAAACGTATCCTGCAAATTTCACAGCCATATCAACATAGAATTGAAAACATTTTTACTCTTAGAATATCACAACATAAAAGCATGATTTTTTTCAGTAACAACTATGATTTATGGGTGTGAGGAGTGGCCTGTAAGTAAGAGGCATGGCCTAAAAAGTAGGGGTGTTGTCTGTAACAAAGGGCGGACAGTCCCGAGAGGCAAAAGTTCTAGCTGTGTCACTGTCCTTGCCTTATAAGAGGTTGAGGAATACTGCGATGTGTTATCATAGTTGGAAAAGGTAAGTAACAGTTCAGCTTAGTTTAATCTGGTAAAAAACAAAGATCAAATTCCAACACATTGGAATCAACATCTTCAAGTGGTCTAAACTGTGTAATATTTTCTTCTGGCCCATATTGCTATTCATTAGGAGGTTACAGCACTTAGTGGTAATTAGTGTTGTGCTGTGGATTAAAGGGATTGTCTCACTACAAGGATTGCGTTTTATGCTAAAGATCTTGCAAAAACAATTCATTTTGCAATATGCGTCCATTAACAGTTTCCTACTTATTCTGAGATATCCTCTCTTGTATGGGCTGCATCAGCTCCTCAGGTCGCTGTAGCTACAGACCTGTTCAATCTCTCCTGATATGCTGCCAGTGCTGGTTGCTATAGCTACAGACCTGGTGTCCTCAGCAGCTCGTCACTGTAGGCCAGTAGTAGCAAGTAAAGCCAGCAAACACGCACTTGAATTAAAAAATGAAACTGAAAAAACAAGATTAAGGTGAAATTAATCGATAAAGTGAGACAACCCCTTTAAGTTAGGGCCAGTTGAGCCATTCACAAATATTACCGGCGTTTGCAAAAAAAAAAAAATGTCATCAATCACTAGTCTTTTTCCAGATAGGAAAAAAGAAAGTGCATAATTCACTGATTGGAAACACTTTTTTTCCTGTCTTGAAAGAAGTAAAATTCTGGTACTGGCCATACTTGAATCTGAAGCCAATGATAATATTAAAGTAGCTAATGATATTATTTTAAAGTATAAAATCTGAAAATTCCTTATTAGCTAATTTGATGGCACCACTGAATAGAAGCTACATCAAGTTCTCTTTATGCATGGTCATAGGTTATATTTGTTATGTCTATTACTAGGTCTTTGAAAAGGTGCCTTCTAATAGGGATAGAGTCTCTAGGCAGATAAAGTGGCTAAAAACAACAGTGCTCACTAATAACATGGAAAATTACTTTCTGCCCTTCAATTGCGCAGCAGCTTATCAGACTTCCTGACCTTTCTAAATGCTCTACTACTAAACAAAATCATATGCAGGGGGCTTCTCTCGGGCCTGCCATCTTAGGATGCCCAATCTGACGCTCAGCATACCTCCAGATGGCAGAGCCACTATCCTGGGTGGTTGAAGGTATGTCCAGAGCATATGCCTTGGGTCCCCAGATCTTCACTGTTTACTTTACTGTTTGCACACAAAAATCACACAAAGAGACAACAATAAAACACTTTATTTAAATATAATGCCTTTACCGTGTATCAGGCTTCCTTGCTCCGTCCCTTGACTACGATTCTTGGCGCCTGTCCCGACCTTCCTGCCTGTCCCTGACTACAAGCCTTCTCAGTGATTCTGTACTACCTCAGCTGCCACTGCAGGCAAGTTGCACCAGGGGTAGTGACCTGGGGGTCGTCTGCTGCAGCAAGCCCATACTGCCTTGTGGCAGGCTCTGGTGAAAAAACAATGGCCCTTTAGACTCTGCTCCTTAGTGTGGCTTACAACACAGCTTGCGGTGGCTTAGTGGATCCTCTACCTGTGGTTCTTACAGCAAGATCTGGCCATGGATCCCGCCAAGGTGCTGGACATCCGAGATGTCTCCAGGGTGGTCACCCAGCAATTGCAACAGATCGCCCAGCAGCTCACCGCAGCTCAGTCGCAGCAACCACCACCAATGTCAACCTCAGCATCTGTGGCTCTAGGGGCATCCATCGCTCACAAGCTGCGTCTCTCAATGCCGTCCAAATTTGATGGGGACCCTAAACTCTGCAGGGGGTTCATCACACAGTGCATCATGCATGTGGAACTTATGGCGAATCAGTTCCCTACTGTGCCACACCCCTCTGGGACAGAAACAATCCAGTCACAGCTAATCTCTATGCCTTCCTGGCCAAGTTCTGCAGTGTCTTTGAGAAACCTGCATGTGGATCTTCTGACGAAACTGCACTGCACTGCTGAACCTGCGTCAAGGGGACTCCACTGCTGGAGTATATGCTGTCTGATTCTGCTCTCTGGCCTCAGAACTGTCACGGAATGACACTGCCCTAAGCGCCACATTCAAGTGGGGCCTCTCTAGCAGAATAAAAGACTTGCTGTCTGGTCGGGACCTTCTGTCTTCTCTGGGACCTTCTGTCTTCTCTGAGTGACCTAATCCACTTGGCCACTCATATAGAGCTTCGCCAAAAACGAATTGGTCCCGTATTTTTGCATTTGTGCAATCTCCGCATGCATTATACTGTGGCTTTTCTGCATATTGGTGTGAACAGGTATTAATTCAATGTACAGTTTTTCATCATCTAATTGTCCCCCTAGTGGAGGGGTGTGTGAGCTACTGCTGAGCAATTACCTGCACTTGTTTATTTTTCCCAAGTAGCACAGGGGCCTGTGTTGCCTTCTACTGGGTTTAGACTCTAGTCCAGCCACTGAGCTGTAAGTAGAAAAGTACAAAAGGCAAAACCATCATGTGTAGTTTCTTCTCCAAAATCTCTTTCTCCGCCAAGAAAAATTATATTATCGGGCCTTGGAAGGGTGGCGTTATCCCCTGGAGGGGCTCGTCATCCAGTCACTATATATACCGACCACAAGAATCCATTGTACCTCCAGATGGCTCAATGTCTAAATCTACAAAAATCTACGTGGTCTCTCGAACACTCTTTTTTTTCCGGTTCAATTTCTTGATCCACTTCTGACGTGCAGAGAAGAACATCAAGGCTGATGCCCTCTTCCGTAACATGATAGGCACAACATTTTGCCCAAACGCTTGATTTCCGTAGCTACCACAGAACTCCAACGTGTTCCCGTGGGGAAGACTTATGTGCAGCCTGCACTCAGGAAGAGAATTCTGAAATAGGTACATTGTTCAATGATAGCCGGGCATCCCGGAGTTCGAAAATCTTGTCTACTCATTTCTCGTTCTTAATGGTGACCAGATCTTATCAAAGATGTCAAAGACTTTGAGGAATCTTGTTCCACCTGTGCCTGCAACAAAACGCCTCGTCTCAAGCTGGCAGGCCTGCTGCAGCCCCTGCCTATTCCAAATAGTCCTTGGACTCACATTGCAACGGATTTTATCACAGATCTTCCCCCCTCCTCCAGCAATACTGTCGTTTGGGTGGTTACAGACTGATTTTCTAAGTTGTAAAACTTTACACCACTGCCTGTGTTGCCTTTAGCTTCAGGCCTTGCCAACCTCTTCTTTCAGCACATTTCTCGCTTGCATGGACTTCCCCAGCATTTTGTCTTGGATCGAGAGGGTTCAATTTGTGTCAAAGTTCCGTCTTCTTCCCATGATGCACATCCTGAACTCCTTCAATGTCTCCCTTCTGAAGCCTGTAATACTTAATCGTTTTTTATAAAGGGTCGTCTTTGAAGCAGATATCACCTATGTCTATGATGTAAAAGAGATTCTGGCCATGAAGATGATTAGGGGAAGACAACACTTTCTGGTTAGTTGAAGGGGTTGGGTCAGAAGAAAGGTCGTGGAAGCCAAAAGCCAGTATCCTGGACCGAGAGGTACTACAGAAATTCTTCAGGCTAGAAAGAGGGGGAGGCCAAAGGTAGGGTACTGTTACGGGTGCTCCAACGACCCACACGTCGGGTCACACGTGAACACGTACTCCTGGCTCCTCCAATGCTTCTCTCCTCCTACTCATCTCTTCTCACTCCCTGCATTGTCTCTGCTGGCTGGCTTGAGTGTCCTTGCTCCATAGGGCACCCGCATGCCGGCTCTGCAAAATTTAAAGGGCCAGCGCGCCAGTAATTAGGTGATTTCTGGCCGCTGACCCTTTATACTCAGCATTCCCCTGATCTCCCTGCCAGATATTTACTGCCCTTTGTCTATCAAGAATGCGTACCCTGTATCTTGCATTTATCATGTACTAGAATTCCTTGCCTCCGTCCCTTGAGTATGATTCTTACAGCCTGCCCTGACCTTCCTGCCTGTCCCCAACTATGGGCCTTCTCAGTGATTCTGTACTACGTTACACCTTGGCCGCCACCGCAGGCAAGTCGCGCCAGGGGTAGTGACCTGGAGGTCATCTGAAGCAGCAAGCCCATCCTACCTTGTGGAGGGCTCTGGTGAAAACCAACGGACCCTTAGACTCTACTCCCTTGTGTGGCTTACACCACAGCTTGCAGTGGCTCATTAGATCTACTACCTCAGGTTGTTACTTACCCCTGCACCCACTGAAGGTCATGCCTGTAGCCCAACTTTTGGGGATGGAGTTTAGGCCACATAATATGATCCTGGGCATACAGGAAACAGCTGCAGCACAGTTTCCAAGAGGCTGGTCTCCTTTTTCTCCCCACCCTCTAGAAGATTGTGCATGTAAGTGGTGGCCCGTTGCCCCTCTTGAACTCCTCCCTCCTACTTTTGTGTTATGTGGCCAACACAAAATACTACCCCCACCTATCACCGCATGAAAACTTTGTACACAGGTGGGACACAGGTAGGGAGGTGCTGGGAAAGTAATAATTCTAAGCTATTTGTGTGGAAAAGGGATGGGTCATGGCTGAGACAAGGCATTATGGCAGTCTAGACCGAATGTAGTAGTAAAGTGAAAGTGAATGACTCATCAGAGAAGACATCACCTGTGAGTCACTGGATTTAATTGTACTGTAATCACTTATATCTACAGAGCACTTTTGTACACTGGCACCTACTACTATATGGTCTTTGTATGGTGGTAACATTTAGTAATAGTATAGTGTTATTATTCATCCACTATATGATTTTTGTTTGGCGGTAAAAGATCTTTATGTAGTAGCCTTGTTGGTAATGTTGGCCTTGGTATAATGGGATTCGTTTGGTAGCAGTATAATGTTAATAAATGTGGTGAAGTACAGTGGGTACAGAAAGTATTCAGACACCTTTAAATTTTTAACTCTTTGTTTAATTGCAGTCATTTGGTAAGATCCAAAAAGTTCATTTTTTTGCTCAATAATATACACTCTGCACGCCATCTTGAAAGAAAAAGAAAAGAAATGTAGATATTTTTGCTAATTTATTAAACAAGAAAAACTGAAATATCATATGGTCATAAGTATTCAGACCCTTTGCTGTGACACTCACATTTAACTCACATGCTGTCCATTTCCTTCTGATCCTCCTTGAGATGGTTCTACTTCTTCATTGGAGTCCAGTTGTGTTTAATTAAACTGATTAGACTTCACACACTTGACAATATAAGACCTCACAGCTCACAGTGCATGTCAGAGCACATGAGGTCTAAGGAATTGCCCAAGGAGCTCAGAGACAGAATTGTGGCAAGGCACAGATCTGGTCAAGGTTACAAAAGAATTTATGCAGCACTCAAGGTTCTTAAGAGCAGAGTTGCCTCCATAATCCTAAAATGGAAGAAGTTTGGGACGACCACACCTCTTCTTCGACCTGGTCGTCCAGCCAAACTAAGCAATCGTGGGAGAAGAGCCTTGGTGAGAGAGGTAAGGTAGAACCCCAAGATCACTGAGGCTGAACTCCAGAGATGCATTAGGGAGATGGGAGAAAGTTCCACAAAGTCAACTATCATTGCAGCTCTCCACCAGTCGGGGCTTTATGGAAAAGTGTGCCGATGGAACCCGATGCAAGACATATTAAAGCCCGCATCCAGTTTGCAAAATGACACATGAAGGACTCTCAGACTATGAGAAATAAGAATTTCTGGTCTGATGAGACGAATACTGAATTTTTTTGTAAGTGGTATGTGTGGAGAAAACCAGGTACTGCTCATCATCTGCCCAATACAATCCCAACAGTGAAACATGCAATGGGTGTGTTTTTCACCTGCAGGGACAGGACGACTGGTTGCAATTGAAGGAAAGATGAATGGGCCAAGTACAGAGATGTCCTCGATGAAAACCTCTTCCAGACTGCTCTGGACCTCAGACTGGGCCAAAGGTTCTTCCTCCAACAAGACAATGATACTAAGCACACAGCTAAAATAACAAAGCAGTGGCTTCAAAACAACTCTGTGCCCATTCTTGACTGGCCAAGCCAGAGCCCTGATCTAAACCCAATTTAGCATTTCTGGAGATACTTGAAAATGGCTGTCCACCAACATTCCCCATCCAACCTGAAGGAACTGGAGAGGTTCTGCAAGAAAGAATGGCAGATGATCCCCAAATCCAGGTATGAAAAACTTGGTGCATCTAGGGTGCTTCTACTCAATACTGAACAAAGGGTCTGAATACTTAAGACCATGTGATATTTCAGTTTTTCTTGTTTAATAAATTTGCAAAAAATATCTACATTTCTGTTTTTTTTTCCTTTCAAGATGGGGGGAGAGGCAGAGTGTACATTAATGAGCAAAAAAATGAACGTTTTGGATCTTACCAAATGGCTGCAATGAAAGAAAGAGTGAGAAATTTAAAGGGGTCTGAATACTTTCCGTACCCACTTTATTTGCTCCTTCTTTTATTTAGTAACTGTATGACTATTATAAATGTTCATGGTTGGGGGAAGAAAGGGCTTTCACAAATTTGCTAAGGGGCAGAGCCATCCCTAGTTTCACCCCTAATTATTAGCCATCAGAGATGCTAGAAAGAAACCACTAGGTAACAGCTTTCTACTTGACAAAAAGACTAATCCCTGCTACTACTGAACCACCATGGATAAATATATCTTTCCTCTCTTCAAGCAGAGATTATAGACCCCCCTTAACACCACCACAAAAAGGCATCAGTAGCACTCTGCAAAAAATAAGAAACAGTTAAACAATTAATACATGAACTTTTTCAAAGTACATTTCTGCCCACATCTAGAAATCATGAAAATCTAAGGTTCTTAGTGCACATTTTTTATCAAAACTATGAGGCCCATGCACCAATGGCAAGCTGAACCTTAGCCAATGGGGACCTACACTATAGCATTCTCACCTGCATGATGCCTTTTAAGGCCTTCATACCTTTCCCACCATGAAAAATTAGAAACTCTAATTACAATAAACGTCTTTCTTGGCCCAAACCCAAGAAATACAGGGATCCCCCCCACTACAATACCAGAAATAACAAGACTCTTTCCCCCTTATTCCCCTAGAGTTTAACCTATTAATTTTTTTTTAGGGCAATTGAAACAAAACACCAGCTTCAGATTGGGATGCCTAGGGCCCCCCCCAGACAAGTTGATTTTAGATGCCCACTGTGCTTTTCCTGCCTCCGCCACCTGTACGTTGTCCCACGCGTTCTCCCTTCAATTTAGGGCGCTGGGACTTCTGAATCTCCCTCACCTAATTGCAGCATAAAACTCGGCAGTAAACATAAAAGGTCTAAAGATATATGTCCCTCCCACCAAATGATCGAATGAAACCTTTTATAATATATATTATTTATATATATATATATATATATATATATATATATATACATACATATAGATATAACACAAGTTGCTAATAATAAATAAAACCACTAAATAATGGTCATACAGTTCCCAAATAACGTCGCTATACAAATCCAGAATCCCAAGGCTATTACTGTAGGTATATGGAGCCTCTTGTAGGTATAGAAATGCCCCCTGTAGGAACACAGAGGCCACTGTAGGTATATACATGCCCCGTGTAGATATATATGCTCCCTGTAGTTATATACATGCACCCAGTAGCCATATACAGCCACATGTCCCCTGTGCCATATCCATGCCACTTGTGCCATCTACTTCCCCCTGTGCCATATCCATGCCCCCTGCGCCAGAAAAATAAAATTGCTACTATTTGTGTACCAAATTGTCATCTTTTTTGTCCCCATATTGTAGGTAAGTAAATCCCCAATATAGTAGGTAGGTACAACCCCCAAAACTAGGTAGGTAGATAGGTAAACCCTCTTCCAAGTAGGTAGATAGACCCTTTGTAGGTAGATATAAAGGCCCCCTGTAGGAAGGTAGCCATCTGTAGGTCGGTATAGAACCCCCCTCAAGGTACTTGTAGGTAGGTAGATATATAGAAGACCTTTTAGTAGGTAGGCCCCCTGTAGCTATATACAGCCCCTGTAAGTATATATGTTCCCTGTAGGTATATACAGCCTCTTGTAGGTATAGAAATGCCCCCTGTAGGAACACAGAGGCCACTGTAGGTTTACACATGCACCGTGTAGATATATATGCTCGCTGTAGTTATATACATGCACCCAGTAGCCATATACAGCCACATGTCCCCTGTGCCATATCCATGCCACTTATGCCATCTACTTCCCCCTGTGCCATATCCATGCCTCTTGTGCCATATACTGCCCCCTGTGCCAGATACATGCCCCCTGTGCCATAATCTTCCCCCTGTGCCATATCCATGCCCCCTGTTTTATATACTGTCCCCTGTGCCAGATACATGCCCCCTGTTCCATATCCATGCCCCCTGCGCCAGAAAAATAAAATTGCTACTATTTGTGTACCAAATTGTCATCTTTTTTGTCCCCATATTGTAGGTAAGTAAACTAACCAATATAGTAGGTAGGTACAACCCCCAAAACTAGGTAGGTAGATAGGTAAACCCCCTTCCAAGTAGGTAGATAGACCCTTTGTAGGTAGATATAAAGGCCCCCTGTAGGAAGGTAGCCATCTGTAGGTAGGTATAGAACCCCCCTCAAGGTACTTGTAGGTAGGTAGATATATAGAATACCTTTTAGTAGGTAGGCCCCCTGTAGCTATATACAGCCCCTGTAAGTATATATGTTCCCTGTAGGTATATACAGCCTCTTGTAGGTATAGAAATGTCCCCTGTAGGAATACAGAGGCCACTGTAGATCTATACATGCCCCCGTAGATATATATGCTTCCTGTAGTTATATACATGCCCCCAGTAGCCATATACAGCCACCTTTAGCCATATACTGCCCCATATAAGTATATACATGTACCCTATAGCTATATACTGCCCACGGTAGGTATATGCATGCCCCCTGTAGCCATATATTGTCCACTGTAGTTATAGACATGCCCCCATGTGCCATATACTTCCCCTGTAGTTATAGACATGCCCCCTGTGCCATATCCATGCCCATTGTGCCATATACTGCCCCTTGTTCCATATACTGTCCCCGTGCCAGAAACATGCTCCCTGTGCCATACACTTCAGCCTGTGCCATATCATTCCCCCTGTGCCATATCCATGCCCCCTGTGCCAGATACATGCACCCTGTGCAATATACTGCCCCCTGTGCCATATACTGCCCCCTGTGCCAGATACATGCCCCCTGTGTCAGATACTGCCACCTGAGCCAGATTCATGCTCCCTGTTCCATATCCATGCCCCCTGTGCCAGATCCATGCACCCTGTTCCAGATACTGCCCCCTGTGCCAGATACATGCCACCTGTGCCAGATACTGCCCCCTGTGCCAGATACTGCCCCCTGTGTCAGATACTGCACCCTGTTTGTTTAAATAAAAAATAAGTTACTCACCTTTCCTCTTTCCCCTGCTGTGCAGCTCACGCTTGGAGCTTGGATCTGGTGTGGGGGTGTGACATCATCACGCCACCCGCGCTGAAATGCAAGCTTCCGGCATCTCCTGGGCCTCAGACTTAGAAGCGCAGGCGGTGTGATAGATACATCACGCTGCCTGGGCTGTTTACTTCCGCACGCCATAGGCCTCGGTGCCCGCTGTCGCAGAGCTCGGGGCCCAGCAGGAGACTACTGGCATTCCAATGGGCCCAGAACTTTGCAGCAGTGGGGCCCGAGACCCACACCCCACAGAGGTAAGCAGCACAGGCGGCGTGATGTACCAATCACGCCACCTCCGCTGCTGGGTGTCTGTGTGTCGAACTTGGGGCCTACCGAAGGATCCTCCTGTGGGCCAGTCCGACACTGCCAAACACTGACTATTCTACACTGCCAAGCAAGTAACAGGCTACTTGTTACTGAACAATGACCGTATCACTCATAGCACACAGCACTCCAGGTGAAATATTTCATTCCCTACCAAATGCCTGACACTTCGGTCAAGTGACCTCTAAACACCGGACATTTTCTAGGAAAGTACGCCAAGATGGAATCTAGGTAAATACACTCAGTTGTGTCTCAGACAGATATGTAAATGCTTATAGGTACAGTATGGTCTTATTAGACACAGAATCTTGTCTCAAGAAGGCATTTACACGCTGCTGCCGTGTAAAAATGCTTTCAGAGGCTACTTCTGGGTAGTGTACCTCTTGGTGAGAGATCATTGACTACTAGATATGCATGCATGATGCACTCAAAGACATTCTACTCAGTTGACAAACTTTGAGCGGGAGTGCACCACTGGCCTAAAAGAGGCAGGATGGTTGCTATGACAAATGACCCACTGTCTAGGCTGTTATGACCAAGCTGTTAGGGGTTGTTGGGAGCAGAGATTACATGAGGGTGTGTACACATGGCTAACATGCCATTAATGACTCAGAAGGAACACCAGTATAGAGGTATTTGACCCTCCAACAAGCACAAACAGCTCTCACCATCTAGACAAAAATTCACCTTCTTTACACACCTTTGTCTCTGCCCAGACCAGAAAATTCCCGGCTTTTAGCATAGCCCCACTTTACGTCTTCTGCTATTGACAGCCTGCCACTGTTGTCTTTTTTTTATTGACTAATCCAGGTTCTGTTTGGGATCCAACAATAGTTGAGTTTGAGTATGGAGCCCTCATGATGAGTGCTTTAATCCTTCTGGAGTGATAAACTAAGATATCACTGCATATGACAGTCAGTCGTCCCTAATAGTGATATGAGGAACAACAGCTCAACGATATATACAGGACATCTTTCTGTCACGTGTTGCCTGTCATTGCTTCCAACTGGCATCTTTCAGCAGGATAATGCATGTGCACACAGCAAGGGTTTCCCAGGAATATGTCCGCCAGAGTACAACACTTCCTTGGCCAACCCGGTTGCCAGATTTATTGTTAATTTGGCATTTATAGGACCAGCTGGAATGCCAGCTTCAGCAACCTACGAGTGTGCAGAATTTACAGGCCCAGCTGCAACATCTGTGGGCAACTGTGCCGCAGGATGCCATGTTTCCAGGCCAAACCGCATCTCATCTTGTATCCAGGCTAGAGTACTGGAGCCTCCTTTCAATTGTAATAAATGTATCATTTTGCTCCAATATTGTAATCACTTGCATATATCATCATGACTTAATTTTATGTTACAATACCCAAATTATAATTGTAAGAGTAAAGGGTAAAATGTTATTTTATCAGTACAACCAAGATCGAGAATATCCCAGATCATAATTACTTTACATAGCAAACATTCTGGAACTGCACTTTCAATATGACTATTGTCCTTTTCATCTTCTTATTGAAATGGCTATAAGTAAATATCATGAAATGTGTATGAGGAGTATGATTTCATTTACTGTTGTTAGTTGATAATATCCAGGGAGTCTACACACAGGATAAATAAACAGTTGCAAATCTGGCCTTAGATTTGGCTGCCAGTGCATCTTGAATCCACAGCAAAGTCTTTGGGCCATATGTATGAACCTGTTTAGGTCTAAAACTCACTCTTTTGTCCATAGGATACAATGGGCAAAAGAGTGAGTTTTAGACCTAAACAGGTTCATACATGTGGCCCTTTATGTGTAATGTGGAATTTGCTTTGGATCTCACCTTTCAACATTGACAGGGTGACATCTGCAGTTAAAATCTTAAGAAAAACTGACATGCTGCTGATAATACAATCTGCACTGTATGTCAGTTTCCATGCAGAAAAATCCACATCATGTGGATAAGCTTGTTCCAATCTCCTGTACAAGGTATTGTCATCTGCAGCATTTCCAATACATGTGGACGTACCCTTAGAGGGAGATGCTTCTATATAACTTGTCTCACAAGAGCTGAGGCATGTGCTCTTCATAAAATACCTTCACACAGGAAAAGGGGACTACTATTTCTGTCTGTTATAGATAGAACATATCTAATTGCAGAAACAGTCTGCTGACAGCTCCACTTTCTCAGCATTAAATGTACCATCTTGCAGTGTCTCACAAGAGCTTTCAGTACTTACCATTTGTGGAAGTGTATGTTTGCTATTCTGATTAACGTATCTTTTGTTAAATTTAGCAGCTAGTGTTGTGAAATCGAAAGCTACTGAATAGATATTTTATTCAGAGTGTGCAATGAGGTGTCTAATGCTCACCCACAGCAGGTATAAAAGAAAGAAAAAGGATTGATCAGCAAGGTTGTGTTGTGGAAGGTGTCATAAACTCACACGTCAAACTAACACGTTTTCACATCACCCTGAGACTGTGCCAACATTACACCTGCAATTTTAAGCCAGCCTATTACTCTTAGCATTGTTATGCCAGCAATGCAGACTTCACTGCAAAGGAAAAGTCACATTCTATCTATCTATCTATCTACCTATCTATCTGTCTGTCTGTCTCTGTGTATATGCATCGGGTGCAATTGACATGAAATTTCTCACGAGATGTTAACAACCCATCTAATCCACACAAACAAAGAAATCAAACCATAGGTGTCCATAAATTAAATGTAATAATGAGAAATGACACAGGGAAAACATATTGAACACATGAAGAAAGAGAGGGGCAAAAAGCTATGGAAAGTCATGACACCAGCTGAGATCTATCAGTAGTTAGAAAACAATTCTGCCAATTAGCAAAAAATATTATCAGCTGGTTAACTGGTGGCCTATAAAAAAAGTCTAATTACCAAGGTGCCTGCGAAGAAACATCTCATGATGGGTGAAACCAGTGAACCAGTGAACTGTCTCAAGACCTTCGCAACCTAATTGCTGCAAAACTGATGGCATTGGTTAAAGAAACTAGTGGCATTGGTTACAGAAGAATTTCTAAACTACCGAAGGCTCCAGTGAGCACTGCTGGGACCATAATCTAAAAGTGGGAAGAACAACATTTAACCATAAACTGCCCACTACCAGGTGCTCCCCACAAGATTTCCGACAGAGGATTGAAAATAATCATCAGAAGAGTTGTCCAAAAGCCAATGTGAAACGCACCCACAATTATAAGCGCTATACACTAAACCCTCTTAGACCACCAAAACAAAAATAACAGAAGAGGACTGTATGGCCATAAAACTTAACCTTTAATATCATAAAGTCTAAAATATAGCACAGCGCTACCAAAGCAACATCAAAACAAAAAATGGGTGAGGGATAATAATGGCCCTATTAAACCCTAAAAAGGGAACTACAACGACCCTTAGAATGTAAATAGGGTAAGTCGTATATAGGGGAACCCAGTTCTAGTGAGCCAGGACCCGTCCATTATACCCCAAGTTCTAGGTGAAAAGACTAGGTCCTCCTTGTGTTATTTTCCTTTTGCCTTCTCAAAGGAGAGTTGCTGCTGCACTGCTGAACTGCTTTGGATCAAAGGGTTAAAAGCTAAGTAGCCTAAGCGAGTATTCTGAGCGTGCGAGTGTGTCTGTTTTGTCTAAAGTGTCGTTTTGCTTAAGTGTGGGACTTAATATTGGGGGACTTTAGATTTGGGGCTTTTAGAAAGGGCAGTATTATACAGATTTTTCATATTTGTATCTGTATTTCTTTTTTTTTTTGTAACATCCCCATGAGTTCCATGATTGACAATGCTGTCCAGTGCACAACCTGTGCAATGTATGCCATCCTTGACCAACAGTTCGAGGGGGCATACTGCTGTGCAAGATGTGTGCACACTGCACATTTAGAAGCCCGTATCCTGGATCTAAATGAGCAAGTGGCAACACTGAGATCCATTGCCAACTTGGAAGCGAGTTTGCTGCTCACTGAGCAATCACTCACAGGTGTAGATGCTGGGGAGGATGGTAGCATGGAGGTGCAGGAACATGAGGCAGCTAGCTGGGTAACAGTTAGAAAGAAGGGTAGAGGGAAGAGGCTAGTCCTGAACTGGCACACCCCAACAAATTTGCAAGATTGGCGGATGAGGGGGATGTCGGCTCAGAAATAGCATTGCTGCAGCAAGACACTACCCCTGTCTGCTCCAGTAAGATGGGGAATAGGAGTGCAGGTCAGACTAGACAGGTGCTAGTAGTTGGGGACTCCATTATAAGGGGCACAGACAGGGCAATCTGCCACAAAGACCGGGATCGTCGAACAGTGTGTTGTTTACCTGGGGCCCGGGTTCGACATATCGCGGATCGGGCTGACAGATTGCTGGGTGGGGCTGGTGAGAATCCAGCTGTCATGGTCCACATTGGCACCAATGACAAAGTTAGAGGTAGGTGGAGTGTCTCAGGGACCTCCAGGGTAATATTTTCAGAAATATTACCTGTTCCACGGGCCACACCAGAGAGGCAGAGGGAGATTAGAGAGGTGAATAAGTGGCTCAAAAATTGGTGTAGGAAAGAGGGATTTGGGTTTTTGGAGAACTGGGCTGACTTCTGTCTTGGCTACAGACTCTATGCTAGGGACGGGCTGCACCTAAATGGGGAGGGTGCAGCTGTATTGGGGGACAAAATGGCTAGGAAGCTGGAGGAATATTTAAACTAGGGACTGGGGGAGAGGGAAACTACACATATAGCGTGCAAGATAGTGAAGATAGAGAGCTGGGAATTAGTAATAAATCAGGGGGTGGAGTGGAGGGAGGGGGTGTAGCAATAGTTAAAATGAATAGGGAGAAAGGAATAAAAACTGAAAAATCTCTAAATTGCATGCTAACCAATGCCAGGAGCCTCACCAACAAAGTACATGAACTAGAATTATTAATTGCAGAAGAAAAATATGACATAGTTGAGATATGGCTGGATGAGAGCTACGACGGGCGGTTAACTTGCAGGGTTACAGTCTTTTTCGAAGTGAACGTAAACACTGGAAGGGGGAAGGTGTCTGTCTCTATGTAAAATCCTGTCTGAAGCCAACACTGCAGGAAGATACAGGTACAGGTAATGAACAGGTGGAATCATTATGGATAAATATACATGGGGGTAATAACAGTAATATAATTCTAATAGGAGTCTGCTATAGGCCCCCAAATATAACAGAACCCATAGAAGATATGCTCCTCAGGCAAATAGATGAAGCATCTAATCAGAATGAGGTTGTTATTATGGGCGACTTTAACTACCCAGACACAAATTGGGAATCTGAAACCTGTAGCTCTCACAAAGGAAACATGTTTTTGTCTATAACTAAAGATAATTACCTTTACCAAATGGTGCAGGAACCGACTAGAGGACAGGCCCTTCTAGACCTTAATATTGACTAATAGACCTAACAGAGTAACAAAGGTTTTAGGTTGAGGGGCACCTAGGGAATAGTGACCATAACATAATAAACTTCCATTTACCCTTCAATATAGCTTTTTTTTCATGGAGCCACAAAAACACTGAATTTGAGGAAGGCTAATTTTATCCTGCTTAGAGAGGCCCTAAACCGTATTGACTTGGACAAGGTTTTAAAAATAGCAGAACAAAAAATAAATGGGAGATCTTTAGAAACATCTTAGGCACCCAGAGGTACATACCATAGGTAAAAAAATAATTAGAAACAGGAAAAACCCAATGGAGGTAAATTCCAACTTAAATGTTTCTTGTCTAACCCAAGAAGAAGTGCAGCTCCACTTTAGGAAGCTTAAAATAGACAAATCCCCAGGCCCTGACGGTATACATGCGCGTGTCCTAAGGGAGTTAAGTAATGTGATAGATAAGCCCCTATTATTAATATTTATGGATGTATAATAACAGGGTATGTCCCAAAGGACTGGCACATAGCAAATGTGGTGCCAATATTAAAAAAGGAGTCAAAAAGTGATCCAGGAAACTATAGGCCGGTAAGTTTAACCTCTATTGTGTGTAAAATGTTTGAACGTTTTCTAAGAGATGTTATCCGGGACTATCTAATTGAAAATAAATTTTTAACTCCGTTTCAGTATGGGTTTATGAAGGATTGGTCCTGTCAAACTAATCTCATCAGCTTCTATGAGGAAGTTAGTGCCAGACTGGATCGGGGTGAGGCCCTGGCTGTCATTTATTTGGATTTTTCTAAAGCATTTGATACTGTTCCACATAAAAGGTTGGTAAGTAAAATGAGAATGCTTGGACTGGGGGAAAATGTGTGAAAGTGGGTAAGCAACTGGTAGAAAACAAAGGGTAGTACTTAACGGTGCATACTCAAACTGGATCCCTGTTACTAGTTGGGTACCACACGCTCAGTATTGGGCCCTATCATCTTTAATATTTTCATAAATGATCTTACACAGGGATTGCACTGTAGAATATCGATCTTTGCAGATGATACTAAGCTCTGTAAAGGATTCCACATAATAGAGGATAATGTGTTATTACAAAGGGATCTGGATAGGTCGGAGGCCTGGCAGAGAAGTGGCAGATGAGGTTTAAACACTGATAAATGCAAGGTTATGCACATGAGAGTAAAAATCCATTACATGATTACATGTTAAATGGAAAAACACTGGGTAAAAGTGACAGTAACTGTAGCAGCCAGTGTCAGGCATCAGCAGCCAAGGCTAATAGGATCACGGGTTGTATTAAAAGGGGCATAGATGCACATGATGGGAACATTATTCTCCCACTATACAAGTCACTGGTTAGACCACACATGGAATATTGTGTACAGTTTTGGGCACCAGTGCACAGGAAAGACATTGTAGAGCTTGAACAGGTACAAAGGCGGGCAACAAAAATAATAAAAGGACTGGGTGGACTGCAATATCCAGAAAGATTAGTAAGATTAGGGTTATTTAGTTTAGAGAAAAGACGGCTTCGGGGGGACATAATAAATATGTTCTAATATATGAAGGGCCAATATAGAGATCTCTCCCAAGATTTATTTATACCCAGGACTATATCTAGAACAAGGGGGCATCCTCTACGTCTTGAGGAAAGTAAGGTTCTACATAAACATAGAAAGGGATTCTTTACTGTTAGAGAGGTGAGACTGTGGAACTCTGCCAGAGGAACTTGTCATGGTTAATTCACTAACACAGTTCAAGAAAGGATTGGATGCATTTCTGGAGCGTGATAATATAACAAGTTATAGGGACTAGGATTCTGAAGAAGGGTCTAGATACATTTCTAGATGTAATATAACAATTTATAGTGACTAGGATTCTGGAGAAGGGTCGTTGATCCAGGGATTTATTCCGATTGCCAGATTGGAGTCAGGAAGGAATTTTTTCCCTAACATGAGGACAATTAGCTTCTACCTCATGGGGGTTTTTGCCTTCCTCTGGATCTACACTTTAACACTTTAGCAAATGGGCTGAACTGGATAGACGTATGTCTTTTTTCGGCCTGACAAACTATGTAACTATGTAAAAGCCAATGATCACCAGTGGAAAGCTACAGAAAGACTGGGAATCAGCAGGTACAATTGTTTCAAAAAAGAAAGTTCTGTCTCTCTCTTTCTCTCTTTTTCTCTCTTGTATTACCAAATTAATAATTAATTTTTGTTATGTTTACTTTAGAGAAAAAAGAAAAAACATTTTATTTAATATTGTTGAGTTTGGCAATTCTCTAAGACTATTAACATTTTTATTTTTCTGTTGGTAGGTTTGTGATAGGTAGGATGACCAAAAAACTCCAAATTTTTTTTACCATGTGGGATTAGTAATGTGATACTGTTTTCGGGTGCTTTTTTCTGTTCACAGTGATACCACTGTAGTATAAACCAACTGACAGGTTTCCTTTAAGTACAGCCAAGTACAGTTGCTTGGCTGTACGAGGAACTACTATAGAAGTGAATGTAAGTGAAGTAAATAAAAAAAAATTTAAAATAAAAGAAAATACATCAAAATGATTATTAAATGTACAGTACAATACTGTACATTTATTTGTGCATATGCTACACAACAGGGATAAGAACCACTATAGCCTAATAGTTAATCTAACAGGTAATTTAGCATGAATCATGAACAGTATAAGAAATAATAAAAAAACACATAAAAACACTTATGTAGATTTATTTTTCCTAATTACGATACAAAAAAAATGATATAAAACAGAAAAATTACATAGTAGTTTATATGTACAGTACTAATACTAATTTTTTAAAATAAAACAGGACATCAAACGACCATGGTTCTGACAAAATAAGGCCATAGAAACCTCTATCTCTGCACTATCTGTTACTTCCTGCTACACCTCCTGTGTTCCTTACTTGGTACGGCCTCTGCAGATTAAGAGTTTAGGCCAGAACATTCCCAATGCTGCTATGAAAACTACACATAATAGCATTTGGATAGTATGAATCTTCTTTCACTGGCTAATGCAGATACATGCTCTGTGGTGCTGACAGGACAGCACAAGACTAATGAGCTCTCCCTCTTAGGCTATGTCTACACAGTGATGTTAAAATGCCATTGAAAATCCAACGGTATTTGCAAAGTTTGCGCCAAAAAACTCTGTTGGTTTTTGGATTTCAGCCAGCCGAGTATATAGAAGTGTATTAGAATCTGAATTCACAGCAAAGAAATAAACCACTAAAAACTTAACCTTTAATTAGGTATCACATAAAAATATTAGCCTACGAATAAAATAAACCACACAATATCTCTCAGAGAATCAGTTCTTTGTCCCTATTTTTCACTAAAGGACTCATCTTACTCAGAGAAGCCGGATCAATAGGTCATTGATTAGACTAATGGAGGTCATGTTTTCTGGCTATCTTTATTCACAGACCCCCCCATAGCTCTAAACCCCTGATGAACCCTACTTGGGATGCGTCAGGTCACCCCCACACGGGTCAGTAGACCGTACAGGGGATTTTTAAATTGTATGGTCTATGTGTTTAATCCTGTTATATATCTGGTTTACACTATGCGAAATCTCCAGGAAGGGCATAATAGGGCTAACTAGGGTGAGCTTATGGGGCCGTCCTTTTTGGGGTGAAAACCCTGATTTAAGAGGTTAAGGACAGAGGTTCGATTTATTCCCCCCTTTTCACTCCTAGTATCCAGAATTTTGAAATTTTCCACTTTGGAATCTGGGTAGGGGAGAAGACTTTGTCCTTCATCAAACCTTAAGTCATTACAATCATTTGTATTTAACCCTTTCTGGAAGAGTAGATAAATGTTGTCCTTTAGTGAAAAATAGGGACGCAAAACCGGTTCTCTAAACTATTTGAGATATTGTATATTTTGTTTGTAGGCTAATATTTTTATGTGATACCTAATTAAAGGTTAAGTTTTAAGTGGTTTATTTCTTTGCTGTGAATTAGGTCATTGTCCACGATCTAATTTATAGTTTTTCTAGCAGTGATTTTGTATTAGCATCCGCCAGAAGATAGAACATATTCTGAAATCTGGCAGAATCCGGCGGTTTAGAAATCCGACAACAGCAAATCTGCGCAGCTTGGATTTTCTATTGCAGTCTATGGGTACTGGTTACTGGTTACAGTCGGATTTTTGAGAATTTTAAATACTGAATCCACTTAAAAATCCGACTAAAAACCAGTTCTGTGTATACATGGCCTTAGTCATCGGTAACAAAGATAAGAGAAGAGACTGAAAGGCGTGCTTTCTGAAACCCAGCCACCCAGTCCCCTCCTGCAGGGACTAATGTCGCAAGCCTGACCCCTGCTGCTAGAGTACAGAGGTGGTTGGTGACCCAGGAAACTTTCTGTAAACAAGCAGGATGGATAACATATGGTGTATTTGAAAACTTTGCCTTGATTTTAAAGCTTATCAATGGTATATGACTACCCTTTCAAGGCTTTTTCAGGCAAGTCATTAAAGGGTTTACTGTGCACTTGGAGTTCACTGATAAAATCCACAGAGCAGAGAGGATATGGCCTTTCATCTTCACTGTGAGATCAAGGTACAGCTGCCTATAAAAGTCTATAAGAAGGGGAGAGGCTGAGTCTGGCAGGTTTGTGCAGGGGCAGCTATTCCTTTCCACAGTTACAAGCATCTGCCTTACACAGTATGGTGTCCATATGTCTAAGCATGCTTCTAAATAAATTACCTATATGATCAAACGTACCTATAAAATCTAATAAACAAATATACCCAATGTTTACCAGATCTCAAAATCAGCTATGAGAGTATAATATCTATTTAGTTAACTGTAATACAGTATACTGATATTTGACTAATATTTAAATGAATACCGTATATACTCGAATATAAGCCGAGTTTTTCAGCATAAAAAATGTACTGAAAAATCCCTCCTCGGCTTATACTCGATTCACTGTCAGCGGCCGGCGCTGCGATGACCCTGTCGTCGGCAGGGACACTTTAAGTTATACTCAATTCCTCAGGGAGCGCATATAACCGAAGGCCGAGTAAGCCCACAGTGTCCGGGCACTGCCGTGGCCCGGGTGCTGTCGGCAATCTCTTCCCCTGTATGCGACTCCTCTGGGAGTGCATACAGGGGAAGATACCACTGCGGAGCAGAGAGCGAGCGCTCCCTGCTCCGCAGTGGACTCCGGACACCCACAAGCAGACTTGCGGCCGTCTGGAGTTTCCGGCACAGGCAGAGTGTGTCATCACACTGCGTACGTGGCCTGGTGACCACACCCTGCCTGTGCCCCAAGACGCAGGAGAGTGCTGGGAAACCAGACAGCGAGGGAGAGAGGTAAGTCTTTGTATATGGATTTTTTTCATACCCTGCCCATACTCTGCCTATAAGGACATATACCTGCTATACTTTGCCTATAAGGACTTATACCTGCCTATACCCTGCCTACAAGGACATATATCTGCCTATAGAGACATATACTTGCCTATACCCTGCCTATGGGGAACATATGCCTGCCTATAACCTGCCTATGAGGGACATATACCTGCCTATGGGGGATATATACCTGCCTATACAGGACATATACCTGCCTATACAGTACATATACCTGCCTATAACCTGCCTATGTAGGACCTATACCTGCCTATGGGGGACATTAAACGGCCTATACCTGCCTATGGAGAACATATACCTGCCTCTACATACCTATGGGGTACATTAAACTGCCTATGCCTATATTTATTTTTTAAATTTACCAGTAGCCGCTGCATTTTCCACCCTAGGCTTATACTCGAGTCAATAAGTTTTCCCGTTTTTTGTGGCAAAAGTAGGTGCCTCGACTTATACTCGGTCGGCTTATACTCGAGTATGTACTTACCTCAGGTTAATAGAGATTTCCACCATATATATTTATCACCTAGACACAGGATAGGTGATAAATGTATGATCACTAGCACTCCGACCACTCACTATAAGGCTATGTTCACACGGCTGATTGCCAGCGTAATTGCAGGGACGGATTTCGCCCGCAATTACGCTGGCTGCCGTGTAGCGGAGGCGGGGGTGAGGGGGCAGGCTGCTCGCCCGCCCCATAAACAACCATTATCCACAGCGCGTATCCCGAAATACGGCGAGCGGGGAGAAGAGACGGAATCCATAGTTCTCTATGAGAACTGTGGATTACCGGAATGACTGGGACGGATTTGCACCGTATTTCGCGCAGTACGCCGCGGAATATGGGACCAAATCCGTCCCAAAATAAGCCATGTGAACAGGGCCTTATAGTACACCCATTCCTTTCCATCTGCATGACCAAAGCAGGAGTTCAAATAGAGCATGGACCCTGTGGGATTGATGGAAATACCAGAGTGCTAATATTCACCTCTTTTTATTAAGAATTCTGGTTTATGTTTTAACCAATTGTATTGGGTCTGGATAATATGAAAAAAACATTGCAGGTTTCTTTATGAAGCAGTGTCATGTCTAGTATTTCAGGTTAGCCCCATTCACTTGACTGCAATGCCAGTCACAACCAATGGATAAAAGCAGGACTGGTTCTGGGAGAAAGCAGCCATGTTTTTCTCATCTCATAATTTTATAAAAGATGAGCATTATGAAGGTAGGATAGGACACTTAGGAAGCTGGTTAGAAGTGTGTTTTAGGATGAATAAAAGCAAACATTTTTTTAAAAAGTATGAGATTTCATAATGGATAAAAGCAGGACTGGTTCTGGGAGAAAGCAGCCATGTTTTTCTCATCTAATCTAAGGAGACATAGCAAAGCATCACTTTTCAGTTTGTTGCCAGGAAACTTGTGAAATAATTTTGAATATGGTTTAAAATGTTAAAAAATGATTGTGGCTAAACAGTTTGAAATCAGATGCAATGGATAGCAATATGTTTGTGGCCTCAATGTTAATGGGAAATACAGGAAGGCAAATGGTATGATTTATATTGCTTCAAACGCCATCCCTGAAGAGCAAGGCTTTTCTGGGAATATTTGGCTTCACAGGACATCTTTTAAGAAGTAACGCTTAGTTTTTCTTTCTACATATAAAAATAATATGATAAGAAAAAATAATTAATAACCAATTTAAGACTGAAAATGACTGTAAATAAGAATAACTGACAAGGTTTATGGTGGTAACATATGTTACACATATCAGCAAAAAACCCAATGGTTTTCATAATTTGGCATTCTCTTTTGGTAACATATGTTAGCTTAAACTGGTCCATACAGACAACCAAACAGGCTATTAGGGCTGCAAATGGCATGTTCAGTAATCTTTGGTACTGTGTCATGGTCTGGGACATAGATTGATATAATTCAACCTGACTGAATCTCCTCTAGAGATTGCATATGACATCCTTTGATAAGAATTAGGAATATTGTTGCTTGGCTATCTGTGCTCATTCCTTGATTGTAATAGTTTTCGATGATGGGATTTATTGCCTTGAGATATTGACCTCTGGTAAATATCACACTGTCGTTTTTGTACTTGGCTAAAACTCATGAACAAAGACTGTCACTAATTTACATTTTTATGTTTTATTGAGGACTCTTCTTTTCCCCATAACTTCAATTATAAATGTCTTAAACCTTGCATACACTCAGGGATTTCACTAGTTATTGTGCCCCCTGTTGGACAGTGCAAGTATGGAAGGTTAAGGAGAGCCACCAATAGTAGAAAAAATAACTTTTCTACATACATTGAAAATCTGTTTAATTCCAGCATATATAAAGCATATTATGCAATGTCCAAAATTCCATATACCGAACTCTCAACTTTTCCATGGCTTGTGGATATGTGAAAAAGTCCAAGCGTATTGGAAATTTGTGCTGGGCCTTATACAAGGCCTCTGAAAGGGCCCACTTCAGCCAAATTCTATGCCACTTCTCTTTCATTCTTTTGCAACCGGGGATGAGGGTGGCAAATGTGTTTCAGGTGCTCCATCTCTTGTCGACATAATAGTAAAGGGTTTTCTTTACACAAGGATTAGCTTTTAACATGTAGGTAAAGGTAACTGAAGACTATTACCAAATACATTGCTGTTTTGATTTTGTTTTGTTCAGGAGCTAAAGAAGATGTACACAAGTTTCTCTTGGTTACTGACCACCTCTCTCTGCTCTCTTTCTTATGTGATTGCCCTGAGCTGCTGTGGACCATGATGAGTCACTCCCTGATGAGTCTTATTTCTTGTTTACCTAAGTTTATGACAAGTTTTAGCACTTAGATCTCTGTAGTTTTGTGCACTACAGATTATAAACCTCCTCTTTCATATCACTATAACAGGAGTAGCAGAGCTGATATTCCAATCTGAAGCTGAATCTGAAGCTGCCTGTGGCTGTGTGAAACAGCATGCTGGAACAACCCCTTTAAATGTGGCCAACACTGCCTGTTAAAAAAATGTTGAACCAGACATTTACACAATGGATATGATCGTATCTTAGTTAAAGGTATATCTGTTATCAGGTATAATGAAGACAGAAAGGGATAAGCACTTTAGTAAAAGCAGGAACACGTTTTATTCCAGTGAGTACAATAAACACCAGTTTGCAACGTTTCAGCCCAACAAAGTGTGGTCTTTCTCAAGCAGCATAAATTACACATGTGTACAAATACATATCTATAGGTATAGAAAAACTCCCACCTTACATTTAGACCAATGAAGCACCCAAAATAATCATTAATTAAATAACAACTGTTCTAATAACAGTGGATAGGGTCATATGGTGACAAGCATATCTATAAACCAATAAAATTACCAGGACTGCGTCCCGCGGGTAATCCTGACAAGGAGTGCATGCCGCATATTCAATCCGAGCTCCGGCGTCCTCAGAGATGCACAGCGCATAACCGGAAACTGCGTATTATATCTGATATTATATTTATTTATGGGAATTGTTACCATTAGTTTGTAAGTTTCTCTTTAATATCCATTACATGATACAATGTAGTATTATTCCCTTTGATTCCGAGCTGTTATCCCGGGCATGCGCATTCATTAGAGGTGAAGCCGCTGTAGTTTATGATTTCCGGATTTCTTCAGTGCTAGTACACAGTTTCCGGTTATTTGGGGTGCTTCATTGGTCTAAATGTAAGGTGGGAGTTCTTTCTATACCTATATATATATATATCTATTTGTGCACATATGTAATTTAGGCTGCTTGAGAAAGGCCACACTTTGATGGGCTGAAACGTTGCAAACTGGTGTTTATTGTACTCACTATGGAATAAAACGTGTTCCTGCTTTTAGTAAAGAGATGCTGGCGTCTGAATTTTGCAATTTTGGGATATATTGGTGGTAATTAGAAGGTTTGCACACCGTCTGGACGTACTGTGCATCAATTGGGACCTAATTGGCCCATGGTGGATTTTTGGTGCTTTTCCCACCTGTTGGACTTTAGAAAGGCGTAAGGAGACCGACACGGAAGCATTTTTAAGCAATGGAAACCTTTTATAATTAAATATCTTCCACAGGAGGAAATACACCAATTGGTCTCTAGCATTCAGGTTGCTTCCTGGCATCTCTCCAAAAATTCGAGGGTAAGCTAGGGAGGTTGAAGTAGAGTTAATGTGCTATTTCCATTGGTTCTACTGCAGAAAAACACCACCATTGTGGGCCCTGTTCACAGCTCAATAGCTGGACTAAAATGAGCCCAGGAGCAGGCATCTAACCTTATATGCTCCTGGGAAAACATGACAGGTGCATCTGATTGCTGAATAACAACTCAAAGCTCCCACTGCTAAGGAAAATTTAAAGATACAACTGCACTTTAGTTTTGGTACCTGTTCACACCAAAAACAAAAAACCACTTAAAAAAGCATGGAAACGCAAAAGCAAAAATACCTAAAAAAAAACCCTCGCACACCTCAGGGCTGAGGGGGTGGCGCCGTATACAATTGCTATAAAAAGCAATAAAAAGGTTCTATTTAGACACAGAGCACATTTTATGTTGCGCCCCAGTCGGGATCCCCCAAAAATAACTTCTTGTAAGGTCCTATGATTTTTAAAGGGATAAATTTAGTTTCTCGCTAACCTGCTACAGACATTATAACCCGGTCCTTAGGGGGGTTCTACATTAAACCTTTACCAGATTTGGGACACGCAAAAGAAGGGGAAGTTGCCAAAGAGTGTATACATGGGGAAGAAGGAATTGCCTCATGTAAGGGGGTTTGGGTCCTTCCAAAGGGCAAGCTGAAACAAATCGGGTTCATCCCTTGGCCAAAGTGATTTCCAAGTCTGTAAAACGAGAAACTACTTGGTTTCCAAGAGCAAGTAAAATGCCCGGGAACCCGCAGCCCACAGAGTCAGGATTCACTTTTAAGAGAACCAGGTTCAAAAGACCCGCACGCCTGTTCCGGGAAGGAATCCCCAACCCAGACTTTTCTCCGGAAAAAAAGGGAAATCCAAGAGTCCTGTTATCGATGTGTAACACAGCGGTGACTAACCAAAACACGCAAAAAATTTGAACTCCATCGCACCAAGTTAGGCAAAATCCTATTTCCGGACTGTGTAACACCTCCTGCCAATGTCGCAAACTACAGTAAATTGCAATGTTGAAAACCCTTTCCGGATTGTTTGTTTCTACCACACTTCCTGCCCATCTCCCGGGGGAGTCAGCCCTTTTTGGGGGGGGGTTTTAATCACCGGGCCTAATTACCACCATCTATCCCCCGGGGGAATTCCATTATGCCGGGGCCGAACACTGGCCGACAACCAAACTGGCGCACAACCTTTTTTCAATAATTTAAACTTCTCCCTGCTGCCGGCCGCGCTGGCGGGCCTGCCCCCCCCGGGCCCCCCCCCTGTACCTACCGAGGCCCCCCGGGGGGGTACAGCTTCCCTGCTGTTCGAACGGGATTCCGAATGCCTGAAAGTGTTAAAGGGTCCACAGCTAAAAAGGGGTAGTCAGGTCCAGTAGGGGAAAAAGGTTTTAAAGATTCTCACCCCGCAGCCCCCCGGGCCTCATCCCCAGTGGTGGCGCATCTTCTGTGGGATCTAACATTAGTGGGCGCAACTGTGGCTCCCACACAGTCACAAACCATGCCTTTTAAATACCCGTAAAACATGGCTGCACAGTATACGGGTGAATACACCTAAAAAGGGACTTCAAAAAGATGAGCACCTGTTTGGAAATTTTTTATCCTATGACAGAGACAGAAAGTCCCATACGATGAGTCACTTGGTGGTGGGGCCCAAAGGGAAGTGAAATCTTGGCCATCCACTAAAAAAAAGGGCTCTAAAGACATCTCGAGTTTTTTTTTTTTTTTTTGGGGGGACCCCCCAAACCCTTCAAAAATAAAAATGGGATTTTCTTTTGCACCAAACCCAAGGACACTGTTAGAGACTATCCCCTTTAATTTTGGGAGGGGGCCCTTGCAGGTTATTAATCAATTGACCCAACAGTTTTCAAGATAAAACAAAATTAAAAGAACTTTTTAAATTGGGGGCCCCTTGTCCGGGCCAAAACCCCCAGCCACTGATGTCCCTGCAAACCTTTGATATGATTTTGCTAAATTGAAAGACAGATCAATCCATATATTGAAGAGAACCCACTGTTTGTTGCAGGAGTCAGTTAGACACCCCGGCATCTTTGCACCACTAAAGGTTGTACCCTCATCCCAAGTGCCTTTTCGTACAGTCCCCCAGGCTCAAGTGATGATCCCTTCTGCGACTTATGGCCCCCAAGTACAGGAACTCCCAAAAGTGGGGGGCTTCTATAAAGACTTTTTTCAGGATCTTCAAACATGTTCCCCTGTAAAGGTATCCAATTAAATTTCCCAGCTAAAGGGGATTTTCCATGGCACAGCAAAGGAGGACCCCCCCGCGCAGGAAAACTGACCCGCACGGGAAAAGGAGTCTATTTAACGATTTGACCCGCGGGACACCCATCTGTAGATGATGGATAGGGTTAGTCATTTTAGAATTTTTCTTTTAAATGGGCAACCCCGGGGCGAGGCCAACCCCAAATGGGAAAAAATCTGCCCAGCAAACGGGGAGAAAGTATGTCGGAAGTCCAAAATGATTCCATTTTTTATTGATGGCACCCTTTCACCGCCCCCCTACACGGTTCGCAGGTAACAACGTGCCCCACACATTGAACCAAATACTGGGCTGTTTGGGGGAATCCCCCCCCTAAAGGGAACTTGTCACTTTAAAAGAAAAAAGGTTTTCAACCTTTTGGTACGGGTTGGTCAAAAGGGTTTACCATTAAATTGGGGAGAGTGGAGCTTAAACCCCAAGTCTGGTGGTAGTAGAGAAAGGAGGGGAGTGTAACTCTATTAAACCCGGCATAATGTAGGGAAAATTTCCCTAGGTGGGGTCATTGCCATTTTGCAAACATACAATCACCTCGAACAAAGAAAAAAAACCCTAAAAAAGAGAAATAAATTCCCCAAATCATGACAGCAGGAGAAAGGGTGAATGACCCAACCCATATGCTTCCCCCCCAAAGGAGACTTTATCTGGTGCCGAGAGCCCATGGGCCCACAGGGGCAGATTACCGGCTCTGCTGGAACAGTTTTCTCTGATCATAGCTACGTGTTGAGGGGCTAGGGGATTTTAAAAGTAAAAAAAGACAGGTCCCGTGCGCATCTTAAATTTTTAGAGAGGGGAAGCTCCTTGCCCCGAATGCCATGTGGCCAAACATTTTACAGTCAGCAATAAGGATTTTAAAGGCTGAGAACCCTTGAACCCATCGTTAACTCGTCACAAGTCCCGGTTTCAGTTGGAAACGGTTTCAAAAGCTCATTTTTTGGCCGACTCCACCCCCAGCACCAAAAAAGGGGGTTTTGAAACGGGGTAAACGGGCTTCATAAGATCCCAGGGATTTTGGCAGGTAAAGATTATCCAACAACACCCCACAGGGGCCCCATCCCCCAACAAAGAAAGGTAAAGCCCTTTAACCCCTACCACGCAGAATGATCTTTTGGGAACAAAAATCACTAATTTACTTTTCCCCCTTGGATTTAAACAGGGGGTACGGCATTTTCCCAAATGCCAGGGCGATAAAAGAAAACCGCCTTTACTACTCTATGGGCTAAATGATGAATCGCATTCTTCGGTTGTGCAATGCACCGGGAAATTTTTTAAGACTTATGGAATGCCCCTCACAAAGAATTTTAGCCCTTCTATTGTACCTAGAGTTTTAATTAATTTTTCTAGGCCTACGAAGAACATTTGCACACCTAGTAGTATTTTTAAGGGCGTTACTAACTTCACTAAAGCAAAACCGTCAAAATGCCATCTACTAAACCCCAAAGGGACAATATCAAAGGCTATATCTTTAGCTCAGAGGGAGGGGCCCCAGATCCAACAAAGAAACTGTCATCAGAGCGGGCGATCCCACCACCATTAGGGGGGGCCACAATTCCGGACTGGGGGATAACCGACGCTTAAAAGATTTTACAAAGTTGGAGCCCCCCTTCAAACCCCCTTTTTGGAAAACCCAAAAAAGGCCAAAAAAGTAAGAACCCCGAAATAGAGGGGACGCCAGATTTGAAGAGTAATTTCAAAATTTAAAACAACACTTACGGAGAAAAAGCTTGCTTCCCCGGACAAAACAACCCACAATCCACAACAGTGGTTTAAGGAACATCCTTCCAGGAGCAAAGGGCAAAGAGAAGGCACGCTATGCGAGTGGGAAGCGTCGCCCCACTGAGAGGAACCCCCCAACTAACCCTTCAGTAACCGGCAAATGTATGAGCGTGACCAGAGATTATACATTACTTGGCTTCTCCAAATTTCCATCACACAACAAAAATCCCTTACACATCTGGAACCTCCAGTTTGGGCCCTTTTGGACAAAGGTGGATGGCTCGGCTTCCCCCTACGAGTTCGTTATTAAATACCGAGCGGTATAAAAAAAGAAAAGGGCAGACATTTTGTCCCCATGCCAAACCCCCTATTCAGAGGAAGATCCCGCAAACCCGAAAAGATTGAGAGGCCCCGGGATTTTTACAACAAAGGTCCAACAGTTGTGGAAAAGAAAAAAAAGCTTTTTTATTTTTAAGACAAAGGCCGAAGCCATTAAAACCCCCATACGCATGAGTATATGGCAGATTGAGTTCCCAAAAAAAAATTGTCCATGGTCTAGAAGCCTATCACAATCAAGCGGATATTTTTGGTTGAAAACTAGAATTTTTTCCCTACCGCTTCTTTTGGCGGGGTAGGGAAAGGTTTTTGACATGGTGAGAGAGTGCGGCCCGTCAACCTCAGAAGGGAAAAATCACACCATCAAAGGGCCCCCTTCCCTCCAAATGACGAACAACCTTTAGAAAAGTGGGCCCCAGACCATGTCCAAAACCCCCCCCCGACCGATCAGGGTACAACAAAGCTCTGACCCTCGTAGACCATTACTCCCGATTTTGTGGTTGTGCCAGTGAAAAGACCAAACTGCAAGGAGCTGCAAGGCATTCCCAAAAAATTTTTTGTAGACCCCCTGGAACCCGACAGACGGGGCCACCTTTAAGGCCCAAAACTCCAGGAGTTTTGCTCCTTAAATGGTTAAAAGAAACAACAACTCCGTACCACCCGCAAGGCAACGGTCTTGGAAAAAAAAACCACGTTATCAACCTACTACAGACCTTGCCGTTGGAAGAAAAAGCCAATGGGCCCGGAGAAATTTCCTGATCGAAATTAAATTAAAAACATATTCCAACCACTCAACGGATACGCTCACTACTTATGGCACGACCAGGGAATTTCCCATTGATCTGGAAAAAGGGTCCTAACTCCCCAAACCATATCCACCCGCTAGGCACAAAATTTGGGAAAACCGAAAAGGGAATTACAGAAAAAGAAAATCCAGCAAAGTATGGAAAAACCCCTTTAATCGGCATGCGACATCCCCCCAACCCCCGGTAAAAAGTTTAAAGAAAAAGAAAGGGGCCACAAATTGGGTACCAATGGAGGGTCAACCTTATACCACCTACCACAACCAAAAACGCAAAGTATGTACCAACTCCCAAAAACGGGGGAAAACCTATCAACGTTCAAAAGACAATTTGAAAGTAGTCCCCCCCCAATTGGAAAAAAAATTAAACATAACAAATTCCCACAAAAGAAGAGGGTTTCACGGTGTCAACGGTCCTAGGGGCCCCCATTCATGCGCAATTGAAAATGCAGTATAGTTTTCCCTGATGCTTTTTCCCCCAACACCCAACAAGGAACCCAAACCCCTTATAAAAGAAGAGCACTACATCAGCCCGACACTTTGCACCCCCAAACCCCAAAAAACTTCCCATCAAAAGGTGAGCCCGCTAAAACCCGGTGTGGGGTTTTAAGGGAAATAGACTTGCCCAGTCCCCCCCCATTTTTTTGGGAGGCACAGCGTATACACAGGGGCGATCCTGGGATGATAAAAAAATTTTAAGTTTTCAGTTAAACATGCCTATGACCGTCCAAAAAAGTGTAAAAAAAAAAAAGTGTGCCCACATGGACAAAATTTAATTTCAGCAACCATTACCTTCTTATCACAACACAGGGGTTTAAATGCCCCCCCAGTGTTGAAACTACAATTCCCACACATTAAAATTAAACAGTGGGGATGATGGGGAATTTTAATTCCCAAAACTGCAGGGCCGGGAGTTTTTACACCCCGATCACAAGGACCTTTTAAGGGCACAACTGAAAGAAACCCTTTTTTTACCGTTTTAGTTTTACCCCCCCCAGGAACAAATATGGTTTCCTTGGTAAAGGAGCCTCCCAAAACACCGGCAGTGAAAAATTTTTATTAAATTTGGCTTGTCCCCGCAACCTGCACTTGGGGACACTATGGAGGTTTTTTTTTGCTGAAAACCATGACATTTTTAAGACTGGTTTTTTCAGGTCAAAGTTATTTGCTTTCTATGATGGGCCTCCCGGCCCAATACTTTAGGATGTTTTTCTTCAGTAGGGGGGAATGGCGCCCCATATCTGAGCACCACAAATAACGCTGGAAGGTTTCCCAAAGCATTTTTAGATGTGAGAAATTATTTCTCTCTAAGCACTGCAAAAAACATTTTAACCGCCCTTAGTGGGGTCCAAACTTACCTTTTCCCCCAAATTTTAAACATGTCAAGGAAGAGAAGTGTGCCGACGTGTAGTATTGGAAAAGAGATTGCCTCTGTAAAGAGTGGTGCCTTTCCAAAGGGCAACGAAAAAACCCGGGAAACAGTCCCTTGGCCACAGTACTTCCCCAAATCTGTGCAAACAGAAAAAAACTTTGGGGTTTTACAAGACAGAGGAATGCCCAGAACTCACACCCCACAGGTCAGGAGTTCAGCGGGGAGAGAAACCAAACCAAAAAGGGACTTTGGGACGCCTGTTTTCCTGGAAGGGAACACCAATCCAGCACTTTTTCTCTCTTGGAAATTACGAAAAACCCAAAAGCCTGTTTTAAAAAGATTGGGGTTTTACAAACAGCAGTGAGCCACACACCGACAGCAGAGAAAAATTTAAATCTCACGCACGTAGGCAAAACCTATTTCCGACAGGGAACACCTCCTGCCAATGTCCAAAACTACAGTAAATTGCAAGTGTTGATAACCCTCCTGGATGGTTTGTTTTCTTCCACACATCCCCTGCACCATCTGCCCTGGGAGTCCCCTAGTTAATCCAGGCCTAATTACCACCATCTAAAATCCCGGACCAAAATTTGTGCAGGGGCCCAACTCGGCCGACAACCCCAACGGCTCACAACCTTTTTTCAAAAACTTTATCTTTGCCGACCGCCGCCACCCTGGCGGGCCCGCCCACCCTCGGACCGCTGTGGACTACAACCCGAGGCCGGCCCCGGGGGGGTACATAAAAAACTTGTGTAAAAATTGGGGGTAGAAGGCGCTTGGGGTAAAAATTTTAATTTTTGACCGTTTTCATTTGAGGACGTTTAAAGCCCGATTTTGTTTTATAATTTTAGGTTAAGGCATTCCTTTAACGTTACATATTCTCGGCCCACTCCAGAAGCGGTGCACTTGTGCGTGATCCCTTAAATAACACCCTCGGGCCCCCTACTCACCCTCCACGCCCTGAGCTTCTTCTGCCTGCTTCTGACTTCCCCCAGGGGCACACCCGGGATTAATATTTAAAGGGCCAGCAAATTATTGGTGGTCCAGTGGTTGGCTACCACCTGGGATGTAGGCAACTTCCTTCCTCTGCTCTTTTCCAGTTTTTTGTTGGTGTCCATCTGTGATCCTGACCTCTGATTTACACTTGAAACTTGTATGCATCGTTTTCCTTTTTTATCCCCGACTCCTATTGCAAGTCTCATGGTTCTATATTTCATGTCCTGTACCTGGTTCTTTAAATGCTTCAACATAATTTGAAACAATTATACAAGATATGTTTATTTATCACAACTTATATTTTATTGTGTTAATTACAAATATTATACTAATACCAACATATATGATTTCTAAAAATTCTGATCACATGCTGTGTAAATCCTGCATTGTATTAAGGCATGTTCACACAGTGTTTTTGACACTTATTTTGGAGAGTATTGCACGTTCAATACGTCCCTAAATAAGCGATCAAAATGCCTGTAGAACACTTCCCATTGACTTCAATGTAAAAAGAATTTTACTTGAGTATTTTTTTAATACTAAAGCATGCAAGGCAGGAAATCTGCTTTGGAAAGTCTGCGTTATTTCCTTGTTCAAATTCCACGCTTGCAAGTGCGATAAATGCGTTCTCGGCACGGCAGAACATGTTAATCGTATCAAGCTCCCCTTATTTGCAAGAATAGCAAACGTGAGACAAATAATATACAATGGTGCTCACTATTTTGGAGATTATTTAACTGGGTCTGGTCCACAAATATACAGTCTTTGAAACAATGTGCCTGGATAAACTGAGGATCCCACAGCAGATGAAGTTGAAAAATAGAGTGTTGTCTCCAGCATCATACATATAGAAGCCAAAAAATCTTTATCATAAATGTATTAAAAAGACAAATTCAGTCATGTAACAAAAATACTGAGCAAGTCACATGCTAAGCGCTAAGCCAGATCTAAGGTCAGTACTTAACTATAGCACCAAAGCAAAGCTTGATCCTTAAATACTGTATCAAAATCAACTTAATTTCATAAATAAGGAACGTGAGGCCTACTTGCTAGTAGTGGTTTATTCACTGGATTGATTTGGAATTAGCGTAGGAGCAGCCCCATGTTATTCAACTTTTAACCCCTGTAAGGGTATTTGGACTTTGCTTTAGGGCACCCAACATAGCCTGCTATACCAACAGCTGATGTGTCCAAGTGTGGTAGCAATGGAGCATGCAGAATGTGTAGTCAATCAAGCAGCAATAAGGGCAGGAGGAGTTTGGTCAACACAAATAATAGGGGAGGGACAATAGTTCCTCACACATTATTAGACCCAAGAAATTCGGGATGGGGCAATGGAAGGCATAAAAGCTCCAACCAGACCATAAAATTAATTCAGATCCTAGACCAGACACCTAAATTAATTGAGATCCCAGATCAGACTCGAAAATAAATTCAGACTTCTGACGAGGCCCATATATAATTTGAGACCCTAGACCAGACCAAGCGGTGAAGTCACCTGGCCTCATGGATGATGCAGACTTGCACATACTATACAGTCCACTCTTCCCTATATGTTTGACAAATATCACTCTGGGACAACCAGAGCCCTGGGCAAAAGACTTATGGCATGGGCTTTGATGCCAGCGCCTAGTGAAACCACTGGTGTAGCAGAACCAAAGGGGATAACAGCAGAAAGCCTAAATCATTTTGCAAATTCATTGGTGATAGGGAAAAGTTACTTAAAAAGGGTTTTCCATTCTGACTTTTTTCACAGAACTTGCTTCTCCCCTTCTACATCAGTCCCCCACTTCCTGTGTAGTCTGTGAGTGGTTCTACAGCAGTGACTGAAATTTCAGCTCTGCTAGCTTCTATTACTAGCTAAGTCTGTTAGAGGAACATTGGTGTTGAAGGGTTTGCAAAAAACATCTACAACATGCATGCAGGATGTCTGGCTATAAATGTGAGCTAGCAGAGTTGTATTTCTCATGACAGTGAGCTTTTAGTGAGGGACACTTACATGCTGCTGAGACACACTGTTTGCTGCTATGCCTGTGTTATCTTTGATATAAATACACAGATATGTCATCTGCAGACCGACCAGGATGGCACAAAGCTTCTCTCTGGTTTAAAGGGTTAAAGTTTTTCTCCGTAGAAAGAAAAAATCATTGCGTGAAAAGCTCCCTTCCTGTGGAAAAGACAGAGGAGGGACTGACATCGACATCACCAGTCAAGATACTTATAAAGCAGAGAGAAGTGGTCAGTAACTAGAGAAACTTGAGTACACATGCAGGAGACAAGAACCACTCCAACTCTGAAATAAGTGGAACTTATTGGAACAGCAGTGTATTTGGTAATAGTCCTAATTTTTCCTCCAAGATAATCCTTTAGGTGGGAATACTCCTTTAAATGCAGAGATTCACGTTATGGACTCATAGAATAAATAGAGAACCCCCACTTATAAACATACTGTGCTGCATGAGGCCTGCACATGATATATGTTCAAGGCCTCTTGCTGCTAACAAAAATAAAAATACTTCTGGATCAACTTTTTTATCCAATCTGAAGAAATTGACATTTCTGTGGAAAATAAGACTGAAAATGTTGTACCCCATACATAATGAAACAGTCATCCGTTTTGAACGTCATAATATCACAGTACCACTGAGATCTGCGGAGAGCAAATAAAAACATAAACAGTTTTATAGCTATAGAAAAATTCAATTTAATATATTGCTTTCAATTGCACCCTTATTTTCTCATGTGGTTGCAATATTTCTTGTGATCATCACATTAGCTTTCAAAATGATTTTCAGGATATATAAATAAATCATTACTTTCTTCCACTGTTTCCTTTAGAGCAATTCAACATAATATTCTTTACTTAAAACTCATGTATGCCCAGCAGCACATTCTCAGCTAAAAAGACTAATTGTTGTGGAGCTCTGAGGCACAGTTTGGTACAATAATGCTCTTGTCCTTAGCCATTTTTGTCGTAAAGGGTTTATTACACCAAGATCATTTATCACTTATCCACATGTATGATTTCTACTCATTGCTGTAAAAGGGGTCTTAAATCCATTGTTTTGGAGGGGTTTGAATGATGCAGTGGTCACACATGCTTACTACTGCTCCATTTAAAGTCTATGGGACTGACAGACATAGCTGACTACAATGCTTGGCTCTACAGAATTCTGCATTAGAATGTCATTAGCATAGTTATTTTTTTTTAGATATGATTTTCCTGGTTTGCTGTTTTCCAGATTGAACCCAATGGAGAAAGTCACCACAAAAGTCCAATGAAAAGAGCATGCTGCATATCAACATTAAAAAAACACACATAAGAACTGGGAAGATAAATTTATTTTTTAAAAAACACACCATATATTGCTGCAAAAAAAAATGCAATAACTCAATAAGGTCTTAAAAGGTTGTATGATGAACCTGTCAGGGACACACACAGAGACACAGACAAATGAGGCCCTGTCACTGGTCCCAGCCTCTGTCCCTGCCTTTTGGGGAACTCGACTCCATAATAGGTCGTCCCCCCACCAGATGACTGATAACTACACTGAGCCCAGTGAAACATAGACAGAGACAAACAAATACAGAACAAGCAAGCATAGTCGGGCAGTCCAAGTTAGCAACAAGCGGGCAACGTAGTACAAAAACGTGAGACAAAGAATAACCGGAATACAAGCACAGGTCAGAGTAACACAGAGAGACAAACAAAAGCGCAGGCAAACTATAGGGAGAGTAAACCATATAGCAGGCAAGGAAAGCAGGAAGCAGTGACTATAAATAGGGAAGGGGAGGAAAAAGGGCAGTGATAGGAAGCAGAAACTGTCAATCACCAAGAGAAAGTATTAACCCCAAGAGTGCTGGAAGGTTCCTGGCCACGGGCATTGGCCTGAAATCAATTAGTCCAAGGTTTGAGAACAGAGTTCACACTAGGAGAAATTAAACCAAGCAAAGCCGCAGTTATGGTCACAGCGGCCGTCGCTGGCGACCAGAGCCAGATGGCGCGAATGTGACAGAACCATTCACAGCTTTTTAAAGATAATAAAATGTACTAATAACAAAACAAAACACCCTTAAAAATAGAAATATAGGTGAAAAATCAAAAATAAAAACAAATATTCTGGATGGACATTTTGGTGTTTTTCAGCCATGTTACTTTATGTTATATGTGATTTTTCTGTTATTCTGTAATGCTTCTATACATATGGTAGACTCAATTCACCAGGTGTGAGATTAGCAGAGTGATTTGTATTTCTAAAAAGCAAAAAAGAATTGAACGTGTAAAGGTTTATCAATGTCTGCTCCTGATAATGAACTCTTTGAATCACTGAGAAACATAGTAGTGAATAATACTAATCATAAAATACCCAGGTAAATTGTATGTTACAAACCCCCAAATTCAGGCTCATCCTTGTCACGACGATGAACTATCAGATTAGATCTTGTACTAATGCTCAGCACATAAAGTCATGTCCCCAAACCCTTGTTCAGGCTATGCCTTACTGATGATGCTTTCCATCCTAGTGTGTATGTAATTCCTCATTGACCATACAGATGCTTGTGGAAATTGTATCTGCAGGGCAATGTACTAATAAAGCAGCAGGGAGATCAGAGCCATCTTTTTGACCCTCCATAGCATTTCAATCAAACCCTATTTGCAGAAAACTGACTCCGCACTGATGACCATAGGGAGCAAGCTTTATTCTTAAACAAGGTCCCATGGACAACATACGAAACCTACTATGTGACTTGAATCTATTCAAGACAATAAGCATAAAGTTCATCATGACATAACGAACTTAAGACGGACCCGTGACACCTCTTGACATACATGTACAGTGTATCTGTTGTAGTTAACGTTTATGTCCCTTAAAATAATAATTCTGTGACATCTCCACTAAGAACTCATCGTGCAATTATTTTTGTTTTCTTTCTAGAAATTAAAAATTCCCACCTGTCAGTCTGACACTTTTAGAAGTGTGTGTATGGTAACAAGAATAACAAGAATGGCACAACACAGAGTTCTGAGTGAAGAGGCTTTAGAACTGTTATTTTATGACAAAAACATTTATATCCACTGAAATAGGCAGCTAACAGGTCCTCTTTAGTATGAATACTGACCCCTTCTGGAGTGATCTCTGCAAAGTATGGTGAAATAATCTACATAACTGAAAGATAATCTACATAAGTGAAATATGATCTACATAAGTGAAAGATGATCTGGATACATATGTGGACAAAATTGTTGATGCCCTTCAATTAGAAATCCACAACACTAAAATTACCTTTAGGCTTAGATACATAAAATATAACTTTTAATGAATCTCACTAAAATCCACAATTACTGATCAAAACTTAAATCCTACACAAACCCTAGACTAACCCTATAAATACTTTTGCAACTTGTCCAAAATCGGGATAACTGCCCCAATAATGGTGACCCCGCACCGAAACCTACCAAAACACTCCCAAACCCTAGTGTTCCCTAGTCGTAATCACCAAAAAGACAGCACATATAAAAACTATGAATACATAGATATATAGGGACAATCTAAACCATCCACATTTTCCACACCCTTGGTTGAACTTGATGGACTTATGTCTTTTTTCAACCGTATTATGTAACTATGTAAGTAAACTAGCGGGCAACAAAGTGCCCTTATATACACTTGAAACCAGAAGTTTACATACACTGCATAAAAAGACACATATGCATGTTTTTCTTACTATCTGACATGAAATCAGAATAAACCTTACCCGTTTTAGGTCAATTAGGATTTTCCAAAATGATTTATATTTCTCAGATGCCAGAATAATGAGAGACATAATTTTTTAAGGCATTTTTATAACTTTCTGCAAAGTCAAAAGTTTACATACACTAGAATTACTATGCCTTTAAACAATTTGGGACAACCTATATAATGATGTCATGTCTTTGGAAGCTTCTGATAGGTTTATTGGTAACATCTGAGTTAATTAGAGACACAGCTGTGGATGTATTTTTAATGCACACCATAAATACACTGCTTCTGTGTGTAACATCAAGGGAAAGTCTAAAACAATCAGCCAAGATATCAGGAAGTGAATTGTGGACGTGCACAAGTCTGGATCATCCCATCGAACTGCTCTCCATCTTCAACTGGACAGGTGACACAGTGGAGCAATTTGTTAACAGGTCCATCAACATAGCCCTCTGGTGAAGCTGGTATCCCCCTGGGGACTCATTCATAGCTCATCTACAGCCATAAGGTTATAAGCATGTTACTCAGGCAATTGATTTATAGGATGACAGTACGGGAAGAATCTGTAGCTAAGCCTGCAATGAAAATCTTGTCAGGGAGTACCATATAGGTCTTCTCATCTGCATTCAATTTGATAAAGCTTGTCTTCTGCCTGGTAACTTTTATGGCTCTTATCCATAGTATCTCACAGCATAGCACTGCTGATGGTACAGTGCTTTCAGACAACTTGACTTTTATCACCACTGTAGTGTACTTGAGCCAATGGCTCATCAGCTCTCTTATCCATAGTATTCCACAGCTGAGCACTACTACTGGTACGGTGCTTTTGAACAACTTGGGTACTAACACCTCGGTAGGGTGCTTGAACCATGGGCATATCAGCTCTCTCGTCTATACTGGAGTACAGTGCTCTTGGATTTCAGAGATGTCTCAGAGATGAACATGCATATAATTGTTTGTAGAGATGAACGATGCACCTTCGGTTATCTGGAAATTGCACCCAAGGGTAATCTAGACTTGTGCAAGTCTGCAGTGTGTTTCTGGTGTGCTTTAAAAATACATCCACAGTTGTGTCTCTAACTCAGATGTTATTGTTTAAAGGCACAATAATCCTAGTGTATGTAAACTTTTGACTTTGCAGAAAGTAATAAAAGTACCTTAAAAATTATCTCTCTCCCTCATTATTTTGGCATTTGGCAAATATAAATAATTTTGGTAATCCTAATTGACCTAATACAGGTAAAGTTTATTCTGATTTCATGTCATATAGTTAGAAAAACATGCATATGTGTCTTTTCATATAGTGTATGTAAACATCTGGTTTCAACTGTAGATATCTGTAGATATGCCCAGTTGACATGAAATAAAGCACTTTTTTCATTTTTTTAAATTTGTAAGTGCAAGCGGCTTTCCTTTTTTGTTTACCTATTTGTGACGGGATTTATACCTGCTTGCACCCATTCTTTATTTTTGCTGGGAGGTGCTGCCTGTTTGTCCTATTTTTGGTTTCAACTGTAGATATATCAGGAAGCCAAAAAATAGAATAATTCTAAAAAAATGTAAAGATCTATGAGCAAAGATGTAATAACCTAAAAGGTAACAATGTTTTAAACTTTTCAGGTTCCATATCTCACCATCCACTACAGCTTTGAAAGTGAGACTATCAGTTTTTTAGACAATCATTTTGGCTATATCATACATCAATTTGACTTGCAACTATTTAGCATAGGCCTAGTTATGCGGATTTTTGTCAAGTAACTGCATTATTACTGTTTTGCTCTTAAAAATTGAAATTAAAATTTTTATTATTTTGTTATTATTTTGTATATCCATCTTTCAACGCTGCCTGAATCCTTCTGGACATGCTCTTGATCAGATTCAAGCATATCCCCTTTACACATTCCTAAGTTTGGTGCATACTGATCGACTCACTTGGTTATAAATACAACTTTTTTTCAACTCTATCCGCATGTGTTCGATTGGTTTGAGATCTGCGGACTGTAGGGGCCAATCCAGCAACTCTACTTTATTGTCATTGAACCATTTCTTCGCCAATCTTGACGTATGCTTTGGGTCATTGTCCTGCTGAAACACTATGCCGTCTTTTTTATAACCATAGAACTTGAATATATGAAGTAACACATCTTGTAGGAAACCCATATATAGCTCAGCATTGAGACCACCATCCATCCTGGTCAAGTATCCAACGACTTTGGCTGTGAAAAAACCCAATGTCATCTGGCTTCCTCCACGGAACTTAACATTTCCTTCAGTTTCTCGATTTGTTAGTCCCCTTTTCTCTCGATTCTTCAAGTCCCATTTGCACCCATTAATGCCCAATCTATTGACTTTCATCTCACTGCTTCAAATCGCCGTTTCTTCTATTACGTCTATTGCCAACATTTCGTACTTTTTTGCAAACTCGAGCTGATGCTTTTTATGACGATTATTAGTGCATGTCCTCTATAACGCTGCTGCCCAACCTTAGCATGGCTTTGGAGCAGCCTTAACTGACTCCACCCCTGTCCAATCCATGGCTGAGGCTGGCAATTTAAAACCTGTCCTTTTCTCTGTCCCTTGCCTTTGATTCTTCCTGTTTCCAGGGTGTTACAGGCTGTTTCCTTGTTTGTCTGCAATCTCTGTTTTTGTACTGTGTTCCCTCCTGGCTCTGGCCCTGGCTTGTCTGAATCCTCCTCCTTGTTGGTATTGTCTACTGTTTGTCCTGTTTGTGTGTCCTCTGGTGTTTGGAGTTTTGCACCTACCTGTTGGAGTTACCTGGGTCCCTTGCAGCCAAGACCACCTTGCTTTGCGGCGGGCTCTGGTGAATACCAAAGGATTGTCACGGTCCGTGCCGCAGTCTCTGTTCTGGGCCATGGACATGGCCACGTTCCTGTCCCTACGCTGTGGCCTCTGCTGCGAACCGTGGACGTACCTGTATTCCTATCGCAGATCTGGTTCTTGTTGCAGTGCCACTGTCACTGTGAACGCTCCTGTTGCCGCTGCTTACCCATTTGCGGTTGCTGTGCGGCTTTTCCCATGTTGGCCATGCTGCTCCTCCATCTTGGCTGCTACCCTAATTCTTTGTCTCTATAGAGGACGGTGGCCACATCTTCCACTCCTTTATACCCACAGTGTGCAGCAGGGTTGGGCTTCCTCTGACAATCCTCTTCCATCTATGTGTTTATAAGCCTGATTCTTCCTACACTCCTTGTCCGATCCTTGTCGTTGTTACTTGTTGTGTTATGTTGTGTTGTAGTCTGTTGTTACATGTAGTGTGTTATGTTTGTTAGCAGTCTGGTGTGTGCTCTCTTGTTAGTCTCCATGTGTCTGTCTGTATCTCTGTCTGTGAGCTTTCTCGCCATGTTCTGTTCCTGTGTTCTTGCCATGTTCATGCCTTAGTTCCTAGCTTTAGTCTCTGATCATTTTCTTGGTGTTGTTTCCAGTCAGTCTATGTTTTGTAACTTGGCTTCTGTTTAACCTTCCTGTTTGGCATCCGTTTAGTCCTGTTTGTTTGTTCTGAACCTGCACACATCTACTCCCAATCTGCTTTATCTTTGTCCCTAATTCTGTTGGTGCCTAGCATTGACACTTCTGGCCTGTCTGGTCAGCTGCCCTGAGCCTTCTGTGTCCCAATGGCTTAAGGTGTCGCCATGAGCCTTCTGAGTCCCAGTGGCTTACGGTGTCGCCCTGAGCCTTCTGAGTCCCCGTGGCTTACGGTGTCACGCTGAGCCTTATGAGACCCCGTGGCTTACGGTCCCGCCCTGAGCCTTCTGAGTCCCCGTGGCTTACGGTCCCGCCCTGAGCCTTCTGTGTCCCGGTGGCTTACGGGGTCACCCTGAGCCTTCTGAGCCCCCGTGGCTTACGGTGTCGCACTAAGCCTTCTGAAGCCCTGTGGCTTACGGTTTCACCCTCAGCCTTCTGAGTCCCCGTGGCTTACGGTTCCGCCCTGAGCCTTCTGAGTCCCCGTGGCTTACGGTGTCGCCCTGAGCCTTCTGTGTCCCCGTGGCTTACAGTGTCACCCTGAGCCTTCTGAGTCACCGTGGCTTACGGTGTCGCCCTAAACCTTCTGAGTCCCCGTGGCTTACGGTGTCGCCTTGAGCCTTCTGAGTCCCCGTGGCTTACGGTGTCGCAGAGGAAATCACAATGAAGAGACTCCAGCACTCGTGCTCAGGTTCAGGTACAAAATTCTTCAAAAATGCACTTTATTAGATGAACGCTAAAAATAGGAGATAAAATCACATAGTGACTAGCACATGGCTCTTAATCGTAACTACCATGTAGCAGTCTGACAATACTCTAATATACACTTCCGTAAAACAATTAGCAAAACACCTGAAATTTAACCCATTATATGACACCTCAAAAAGAAATCTAAACATGCAACTAATTATCAACAAAACAGGTGAAGAAAACACAGATTTCAAGAAAAACACAAAACAGCAACAATATACATAAATCATTACTACAAATACATGAGATCTGATCGATAATTAAGACCTTGTGGATAACATGTCTCAAGAAAAAATATCCAAAATGCCTCTCTATGTATAAGAAGCTTTCTCCAATCTCCACCCCGGGACGGTTTTGTAATTGCCTCAATAGCTCTAACTCTAAAAGAATTAAGATTACCTGAATGTACATCTATAAAATGTTTGGATGCACCTGATAAACTCCTAGATTGAGGATGACTAATATCATAAATATGCTCCCTAATTCTAATATGGAAAGATCTAGTCGTGCACCCTATGTACTGTACTGTAGACTGCAATCCTCACATGTAATCATGTAAACCACATGATTACTGTGACAATTCAAGAAAGATACAATCTTATACGTCTTGCCAGTAGTGAAAGATTCAAAAGAATCACTTTTAACCATGTATTTACATAATCCACATCTAGATGTTCCACATTTAAAAGAACCTTTAAAGTCCAACCACCTTTTGTTATTCCTGGTAGTATTAGAATACATGCTAGGTGGAACTCTATAGTTCTGGATCTAGTTGGAATAAATCTACACCCATCTTTGAGAATCTTACGCAATACTGGATCTAAATTAAGAATAGGAAGATGTTTTTTAATGATATTAGAAATGGCTTGAAATTGGCAACTATAAGGAGTAACAAAACTAACATTATATCGGTTGTTCTTTTCTTTATTCCTAGAGCCATATAATAAAGCTCTTCTCGGTAATTTATCCACTTTAGTTATAGCCCTATGTATACTGTTAGTTTTGTATTCCCTATCCCTTAATCTCTGGCTTATATTGCAATTCTCAATATCAAAAGCTTCCTGCGTATTACAATTCCTTTTAGCGTGTATGAACTCCCCCACAGGTAAATTTTCAATGACATGATGTGGATGACAACTGGAGGCAGAGAGTATACCATTGCCTGAGACAGATTTTCTATACGTGCATGTATAAACTTTCCCATCCAAAATATTACCACGTAACAACAAATCCAAAAATACAATTTGTTTCTGATTATTTCCCCAAGTGAATTTCAAGTTGTACTAGTTATCATTAATGTAATCTATAAATTTGGGAATATCAGATACCCTACCTTGCCAAATAAGCAAGGTATCATCAATGTACCTGGTATAAATGAAAATGTCTTGAGAAAATGGATTGGTGGTAGAATAAATGTATTTTTCTTCCCACCATGATACAAATATGTTAGCCAATGAAGGTGAGAAACAAGAGCCCATTGGGCAACCCTGATTCTGTAAATAAAATTTTCTATCAAAAACAAAATAATTATGCTGTAACAAAAAATCTGTAACTGTAATTAAATATTGTTTAAGATCCACAACATAACTAGTGTATAGTTAATTGACAAGAAACTGCAGTTAAAGAGTTTGTCCTCATTAAAAGCTTTCAGCCTGTCAGTGTCCCTGGAATAAGTTGAACTAGGGCGTGCTTCTTGGTCTGTCGTTCTGCTCCCTCTCCCCCCTACCATAAGCACACAGGCAGCTACGTACCTTCTATACAGGGGGGGAGGGGGTTTGCTCTCAGAGTTCACCCTTGTGTGCCTGCCTAGTCTGTTGCAGGAGTAGGGCTGATCTAGGAGTGTAGAGAGGAATATGAAGCTGTGTGCTAATAGAGCAGAGAGGATGCAAGGTTTCCTATATTCCCCTGCTTAGCTTACAATCTCCACATCTCCAGCAACAACAAGGGCATGTTACTATACTCAGGATGTGTCCCTAATACAGGAGAACATAAAGTATTCACAAGCCTGAACTGTATAGCATATGTATAGTCACAGTTCCAAAACATATCATGATATAGTAACAGACAGGTCACGCTGTCACATCTACTGTGTAGAGCAGAGAAGCAGGGACACACAGGGTTAATCCAAGCAGCATGGACACAGACGCCAAGTCCTCCTCCCCCTCCCCCCCACTACAGAAGCATTCTGTGCCGAGGGGCTCTCTGCTCCACCTGTCTTCAAAGGTGATGAGTCATTCAGACCACAGATAAGATAAGACAACAGTCGGCAACTATAGAGATTTAAAATGATTATAAAACAAAACAGGCTAGCTCAAAATCAATAAACATTGTAATGAACATAATTCAAAGCTCTTGTTTTTAAAGATCTTTAAATTAAAACCCAATCATTGTAGCGAGACAACCCCTTTAAGGCCAATGTATGCGGAATAGAGGTGTATAAAGATGTTATATCACATGAAAGCCAAGAAAAAAATGAGACTGCCAAGTAATATTATCCATAATTCTCAAGGCATCACCAGAATTCTTCAAATGACTAGGTGAGCGAAGTACCAACGGTTGAAGATGTCTGTCCAGCCATACACTAAGATCTTGAAAAAATTTAGTCAATTCCAGAGATGATAGGACGTAATGGGGGTGGAAAAACCACCTTGTGAGTTTTCGGGAAGGCATGGAAGATGGGAATCTTGGGATATTTCACCAACATACTCTCTCTTAATTTAGGTGTAAGAATATTAAGCATTAAACCCTCATCCAATATCTTCTCCACCTGTTTACTGAAGCATGTGGTGGGGTCAGATGACAATAACCTATATACCTTTATATCTCCTAACATCTTTTTAATATCCGTACAATATAACTCCTTATCTAATACAGTCACCAAACTACCCTTATCTGCAGGGTGAACTATCATATAAGGGTTATCCTGTAATTCATTCAGGGTATGAAATTCTCTATGTGTTAAATTTTTATCATAAATATGTTCTTCAGAATATAGATCCCTGAGATCCTGTTCAACTAGTTGCTGAAAATCATCCATTGCTTTGACTCTAGAATTTATGGGGTAAAAATCCGTATTTTTAATATATTGTAAGTTAACATCTTCCAAACTGATATTATTAGTAGAAGATCTAACTTCATTAAGATTCTCTAATAGTAATAGGGATTTTTGTTCTATAAAACTCAAACCCCTAGGGAAAAATTCTTGGTTTTGAGCCTGACTGGGATTGATCTCATTCTCATGGGGGGTATCTTCCTCAAAGAAATGCTTTTTTACCGTTAATGTATGGATGAACTTATTAACATCTCTAATAGTTTCAAAAAGATTAAAATTGGTGGATGGAACATAATTCAAACCTTTACTTAAGACTTTATAATGGTCAACACCTTGAATGCAAGCTGATAAATTCAAAACTGGATAGTCAGATAGATTATAATACGGTATTTCTCATTTTGCAGAGTCTCGCACTATCGTAGCATTCTGGGCGAGGTCCTGGTCTGATGATTTATAGGGAGACCTCCTGTGCTTTTTGCCCGCCCTCCTCGTCCGCTTCTTGGAGGTGAATAACCGCGGGCACCTCCTGCGTTTTTTTAAGGAAATATTGTCAGAGTGATAATAGGATGGTTCACTGTCCCGTGGATCTATATATCCTTCTGAATCTGACGTATCAGTGCCTGTTTCCGTGTTCTGACCTCCAAGTGGGAGAAAGGACACTTTTTTATCTCTCTTTTTATATCTGAATTTCTTCAAAATAGATCTGGGGCGATCAGATAGAATGCTGTTATGTTGCCACTACTGTGTATATACTGTGTATACTATGAATATAATATCTATGATATTAGTCATCCTCAATCTAGGCTCGAAACGCGTGAACTCAACAGTCACTATGTGATTTTATCTCCTATTTTTAGCGTTCATCTAATAAAGTGCATTTTTGAAGAATTTTGTACCTGAACCTGAGCACGAGTGCTGGAGTCTCTTCATTGTGATTTCCTCTGCACTGTCTTGCATCCTACAGCCGGATTCCTTATTCCCTTTTGCACCGTGTGTTGACGGGTTATGTGCGGCAACTAAAGGACTACATTCATAGGTGAGTGTTTACCTTTTCACGTTTTGCTTACGGTGTCGCCCTGAGCTTTCTGAGTCCCCATGGCTTACGGTGTCGCCCTGAGCCTTCTGAGTCCCCGTGGCTTATTGTGTCGCCGTGAGCATTCTGCGTCCCCGTGGCTTACGGTCCCACCCTGAGCCGTCTGAGTCCCGGTGGCTTCCGGTCCCACCCTGAGCCATCTTAGTCCGTGGGGCGTTCGGTGCAGCTCTGGGCCTTCGGAGTCCCCGTGGCTTACGGTGTCGCCCTGAGCATTTTGTGACCCCATGGCTTTCAATCCCAGCCTGGGCCATTCTACCTAGTGCCCTGTTTGTTCCTCCTATGCAGCTCCATTTCCTAGGTATTCCCAGTACTCACTATCATGCAGCCTGTAGTTTGGTTTTGGGGTTGCCCCCAGAGAAGTTTTGGTCCCCAGACCTATGTGGGATTTTCATTTTGTGATTTTGGAGGAGGGGGGTTAAGGAGGGGGGTACTGTCACAGTCCGTGCCGCGGTCTCTGTTCTGGGCCGCGGACATGGCCATGTTCCTGTCCATACGCCGCGGCCTCTGCTGCGAACCGTGGACGTACCTGTATTCCTATCGCAGATCTGGTTCTTGTTGCAGTGCCACTGTCACTGTGAACGCTCCTTTCGCCGCTGCTTACCCATTTGCGGTTGCTGTGCGGCTTTTCCCATGTTGGCCATGCTGCTCCTCCATCTTGGCTGCTGCCCTAATTCCGTATCTCTATAGAGGACGGCGGCCACATGTTCCACTCCTTTATACCCACAGTGTGCAGCAGGGTTGGGCTTCCTCTGCCAATCCCCTTCCACCTGTGTGTTTATAAGCCTGCTTCTCCCTACACTCCCTGTCTGATCCTTGTTGTTGTTACATGTTGTGTTGTTGTTACAAGTTGTATCTTATGTTTGTTAGCGGTCTGGTGTGTGCTGTCTTGTTAGTCTCCATGTGTCTCTCTGTATCTCTGTCTGTGAGCTTTCTTGCCATGTTCTGTTCCTGTGTTCTTGCCATGTTCATGCCTTAGTTCCTAGCTTTAGTCTCTGATCATTTCCTTGGTGTTGTTTCCATTCAGTCTATGTTTTGTAACTTGGCTTATGTTTAACCTTCCTGTTTGGCATCCGTTTAGTCCTGTCTGTTTGTTCTGTACCTGCACACATCAACTCCCAGTCTGCTTTATCTTTGTCCCTAATTCTGTTGGTGCCTAGCATTGGCACTTCTGGCCTGTCTGGTTAGCTGCCACTGCTGGGGACTGCTCTGAGGTCACACCTGGTGGCTGTCTGAGAAAGCCATCCTTACCATCTAAGGCTCTTAGTTACGCCCCCTCGGAGCAAGCCTGGCAGTGGTCCAGTGGGTCCACTACCCGCTCACCCATTACAAGGATATCCTTAGACTCTATTCCCCAGCGAGTGCCTGACTTCAAATAACAGTTTTAGTGGACTTCTGTTCTTGCCTACCATTGTGCCTGTCTGTCATCCATTTAGCCTGCTGTTGAATAGCTGGTGACTTGTTGCTGCAATTCTATCCTGGAAAGTTGCCAACTTATAACATAATCACAGGCCCAACATTTTTTTCCTCTCATGAAGCAAATGAGGACTGTAGTCGATCAGATGCATGATCTGACTTACAGAAGTTGTTACAGGACTTTGCCCAAAGTATCCAAATAAAAGAGACTGTAGCCACCTACTGCACACACTCATGGAGCCCAAGATGAATTTGCCCAATCACTCTTCTGGTGATGGGAAAAGCTTCACCTCCTTTCGTGAAAGCGACAAACTCTGTTTTTGGCTGAAACCCCACTCTTCAGGCAGCAAGGAACAGTGACTGGGCTTCATAAATCTCCCTCTTTCAAGAAAGAGGATCCTCAGACCTGGGCTTTCTCTCTGGAACCTGACTCTTCAGGACCTTGTCCAGTGGACTCGTTTATTGAGTCCAATGGATCTTTTATATGATGAACCTGAAATCAGGATGGTGGCTGAAATCAATCTCATTTCCCTCTGCCAAAGACACATACCTGTTGAGGATTGTTGTTCAGAATTTAGGAGCTGGCCACTAACTTTCCAATAGAACGACCCAGCATTGCGCTGCCAATTCCGTCTAGGCCTCTCAGACAATCTAAAAAATTTGCTGGTCAACTACCCACAGCCCCATACCCTTGTCTCTTTATGTCCCTTGCCATTAGGTTGGACTGACGTATATGGGGACGCAACAGAGAGTGTTCTAATTCGTGTCTTCTCCCTCTGATACCCAGAGAAACTTCATTTGACCAGGAACCTATGCAACTGGGATCTACCATGCCTACTCAAGATCACAGATCCTATTGTCAACTAAAGAAATTGCGCTTTTATTGTGGAGAGGCAAACCATCTTATATAGAACTGCCCTAGACATCCGGCCAGAAGACTCCAGTGCCTAGGTGACTCTTGGGAGGGTCACCTAAGCAATCAGGTATTTCCCTCTGTTTCTGAGAAAGTCCCGTTGGCTGTTAGTATTTTCTTAAAGGATAGTGTATTTTTGGGTAAGGTATTTCTTGTTTGTGGTTCGGCAACTAATTTTTTGAATTCACAGGTGGCTAACAAGTTGGGTATCCCATTATTGCAAATTCTGTCTCCAGTCACTGTTGTTGCCATTGATAACACACCCTCTTCCCAGGGGGCCCCACTAGTATTGGGGTCAATATATTCCAAAAATCTTTCCTTCTTTGTATTAAATAACTTGCCGGCCAACTTAGTTTTCAGCTTAACCTCGTCACAGTCTCATATCCAGTTATTGACTGGGAGAAAGCTGATATTGTACAGTGAAGTCTCAGATGTCATAAGAGTTGTATGATGTTATCCATTTTCTTAGTTTATCTTGATGACTCCCCTTTAACTGATTATGTTCAAGATTTTTGGGATGTTTTCTTCTGAATCTGGTTGTAACCAAATAGATCTTACGATTGTGCCATTGATCTTCTTCCTAATGTTAAATTTCCTAAAGGCCGCATATACAATCTGTCCACACCTGAGAGAGAGGCCATGAAAGAATATATCCAAGATAGCCTCCATAAGGGTCATATTCGTACTTCTACGTCTCTGGTGGGAGCTGGGTTTTCCGTTTTAAAAAAAGAAATGTGTCAGTCTGAGGCCTTTTATTGCTTAGCATGAATTAAATAAATTCACTTTCTGTTGAACCAGATTTCTGGGGCTACCTGGTTTTCTAAATTGGATTTACACGGAGCCTATAATCTGGTTCGGATTCGTAAGGGGATGAGTGGAAGACCGCAATTAATACTTCCAATGGACATTATGAATGTTTAGTCATGCCATTCAGTTTGAATAATGCATCAGCGGTTTTCAAGAATTTTGTTAACAACATTTTTCGAAATTTCATTAGGCAGTTTGTTATAGTTTATATGGATGATATTTTACTGCACTCCTCTGACTGGTCTACTCATGTAAAACAATTACATGCTGTTCTTCAAGCTTTTATCTATTTGCCAAATTAGAAAAATGTCTGTTTGGGGTTCAAGAACTACCTTTTATGTCCTCTCTTCTCATGCTTTTGGATCCTGTCACAGTTAAGGCTCTGGATTGGGATCAACCAACCTCCCTTAAAGCTCTGCAGAGGTTTCTAGGCTTTGCTACTTATTCTCGAAACTGTATCCGAAATTTCTCATCGACAGCCAAACCATTGATGGATCTTATGGAAAAAGGAGCTGATTTACATAATTTGAGACCTGATGATATTGCTGCTTTTGAAACATAGTTTTACTGAAGTCCCTATCTTCATTCAGCCTGATCTCTCTCATCCCGTCATTGTAGAGGTTGATGCTTCTGAGGTAGGCGTAGGGGCAGTTCTCCCTTCACTGACAAAATTACACCCTTCTGCCTTCTTCTCTCACAAGTTCTCCTCCACAGAGAAGAACTATGATATTTGTAATAGAGAACTTCTCATTATTACATGGGCTTTGAGCAATGTCATTACTACTTAGAGGAGGCAAAACATCAGATCACTGTAATTACCGATACTAAGAATCTGACCTATCTTGAATCTGCCAAGACAAGCTAGATAGGCTCTATTTACTACTAGATTTCGCTTTATTGATACATACAGACCCAGTTCTGAGGATGCTAAAGCTGACATATTATCTCAAAGCTTTAGCTCAACTCCGAGATTTACCTTCAGAACCTGTCCTGTCTAAGGGTATTGCAGTTTCCGCTGATTCCCCAGATCTTGCCTCTGTTGTAAGAGAACACCAACACTTAGCTCAGCCCACTACTCCCACTGGGAGATTGTTTGTACCCCCACAATTCAGATTCTCTGTAGTGAATTGTATGATTCTATATTGTGTGGTCACCCAGGTATCTTGGGAACTAAAAGGCTGATCTCTTGCTGGTACTGGTGGGTATCCATGGCTCGTGACGTCACCGCATACATCTCCACTTGTGAGACTTGTGTTCAAGTTAAGACTCTTCGACAGTGACTTATAGGAGAACTCCGTCCTTTGCTGCTCCCGGAAATGACATGTTCTCACCTGTACATGGAGTTTATTAAAGATTCACCACCTGCTGAGGGCAAGATGGTAATCTGGGTAGTGGTTGACTGCTTTAGTAAGATGCTTTAGTCATTTTGTTCCTCTTAATCAATTCCCAAATTGCAAGACTCTATCTAGTTTGTTTACTGATCACATGGTTCATCTCCATGTTATTCCCGAAAACATTGTTTCTGTCCAGGGTGTGCAATTTGTGGCTAAATTCTGGAGAGGTTTTGTGCTAAACTTGGAATTCTGTTGTCGTTTTTCTCGGCCTTCCATCCTAAAACTAATAGTCAGAGAGATTTAATCAATCTTTGAAGCAATCTCAGATGTTTTGTGTTGATAACCTGACCGAGTGGGTCTCACTCCTTTCCATAGCAGAATTTGCCATTAGAAATCATCATTATGTGCGACATGTCAGAAAAGAGGCGCCACCATGGCAGTTTTAAGGCGCATTAAATGAGTGTATGGTGCGCCTGAATGAATGAACCTGTCAAAAATCTGGCGTGTGGTATACCTTGCATAGTAAAATTGAGCAGTTTAGTTTAGGCGCATAGCAAAAAAGGTGCATAGCATATCATTGCTAGCATATTTGACGTGCCTAATTGAGGCACATTCAAAAGTGTTGTGTTTGGTGCATAATGTGCCTAGTTTTAGTGTATGACAGTTCATTTATATAAATGACAGGACGCCAACAGTTTTTTGGTGTAACATACGCCAAAAAATTGTACTGCACTAATAGGACATGTCACGCTATATGTCTATTGATACTTCGCCACTCTTTTGTAATTATGGCTTTCATCCTGGTTTTGGTTCTTTCTCCCCATCCATTTCTGAAACTCCGTGAATAGAGATAGAATCCAATGAACTGATGAAATTCTTTGGGGGCTTTCTTCTCAGTGGGTGATAAAGTTTTGCTTTCGACAAGAATCTTAGACTCAAGTATATTGTCATAAGTTGGTGCCAAGATTAATTGGCCTTTATGAGATCTTCTAATAAATATCGTGGACCATTAACTTACAAACGTACAGTACAGTGCTGGACTACATTCGGGTTTTTCTCCTTAACCCTATAGACAAATTCAGACACAAGAACCAATAGTAGTCCAAATATATTCAAGAATTTCTTTATCTCAAAATTTCAATCACCCATAAACTCCTGGTTCATTACACATATGGTAACAATGACATCTGTACTCCATTAAGCAAATATTTCTTAAAGCATTCAGCGCCTATAAAGTGAAAGTCTATATAAATGTTACCGACTTGTATCACACGCAGGGAGAGTGGTTGCAAATGTCTCAGTTCATTCCAAGCGCCAACACCAGTGACGTTTCGGAGGGAACTCCTCCTTCTTCAGACAGGCGCACATTGTGACGATCCTCCTACTGCGAGTAAGATACTGACATGAAATATGGCGAAACTTCAGTAGCTCGCCATTTCCATGAAGCACGCCACCAAATTCATGAATTAAGGTGGTGTGTTATTGAATAGGTTACAGCTCAGGATATTAATTCAACTCATGCCCGCTTGCTTCAACGCAAAGCATATTGGATCTTTAAACTGGAATCATTAGTACCCAAAGGGTTAAATGAAGCCTTTAGCTTGAAAGCGTTTCTTTAAACTAAGATAGGGTTTAGATATAGGCCGGTTCTGTTTATAAAGTATGCATTTTCGTGATTGCTCTTAATATATGGTGATAGTCAAGGGAGTATATAAGATACCGCATTCATGTCAGTATCTTACTCGCAGTAGGAGGATCGTCACAATGTGCGGACGTCTGAAGAAGGAGGAGTTCCCTCCGAAACGTCACTGGTGTTGGCGCTTGGAATGAACTGAGACAGTTGCAACCACTCTTCCTGCGTGTGATACAAGTCGGTAACATTTATATCGATTAAAATGTTGTTTGAGGAAATTTCCATGATGACCGACAAACACGCAGAATTGTTTACTTTTTCTGAAGCAGACCATGCCAATATTTTGCAAAGCGCTGAAACAGCAGGACCGAGCTTTGAAAAGGCTAAAGAGAGTACTAATGTGGAAACGCCATGAACACCTGAAAAAAGAGGGAGGTTTCCCTTTCATTGCATGCCACAACTTTAAACTAGTATGTTAAAGTGATGAGGATACCGAGGGGCTTGCGTACTAATTTACAGCCTATATTATTGAAGGATGATGTTGTATACAAAGAGAGGTGGTTTGCACTGTCCAATCGATATTCAATGGACTTAATGTTATTGACCATTCAGCATTTACAAATGGCCATTAAAAAGATAGAAGAAGAAATTAAAGTATATGATGACGAATTTAAAAGTAAAGTGAATGTGGATCTGTATAATCAGACACAAGACCAATTGAAGACTACCATAGGTGAGATGAAGATCAAGCTCTTACAATTTAAATTGAATAAGTTTGAACGCGATAAGCAGGACTATCTAAATAACCATGTGTATACCTGGCAAAGCGAACGCTCTCGATATAATAGAGCAAGGAGTGAAGATAGATCATTTCGCACAGATACCTCATCTGAAGGATCAGCCTCAAGTTCTGATAATAGATCCTACAGAGAACGTATGCAACTGCATTCTAATAAGAAATCAGCATCAAAAGAAGTACCTTTTTTAGAGGAAAGAGAAGCCGCAACAGGAACGCAACAAACTCTAAGCGATCCCAAAAATCAACGGAAGACCAAGGGTCGCAAGAAAATATGAATATATTGGCATTGAACATTTCCTCAAAAGATTTAACATTTGACCAAATTGAGGTCCTGAATAAGGGTCTCAATCTTGTCCCACGACATCAAGTTCAACCATTTGATTTCTTGGTGGATTTTTTTTCGTATGTGTAGAAATATACGTTTAAAAATGTTTTTTTCGTCTAATGATAGTATTGGAAAATCTAGAGAAATAACCTTGCCAAAAAAATTACGTAGCACTAGTCAATTTGATCCTGTGATTACATCTTCAGCCCTTAGGTTATTGAAAATTTTGTGAAAAAAGAGGTCATGTCCAAATGGAAAAATGTTAGAATTACATCGTCAGATAATATGACAAGTGCAGAAAGACAGGCTATATGTTCACTTAAACAGGATAGGGACTTGATAATTAAAAAAGCGGACAAAGGTGGTTCCACAGTTGTCATGGATCGTGCTTTCTATGTTCAGGAAGCCACAAGACATCTCAGTGACACTGTGGTGTATAAACGGTTGGAATCAGATCCAACAATGGAATTTAAAAGGATGATTAATGACACAATAAATGAAGCAGTTGAAATGGGTGTCCTTTCTACTAAAATACGTGACATGTTGGTTGTGAATAATCCACGAGTCCCAATTTTTTATCTGGTTCCCAAGGTGCATAAAAATATAGAATCTCCACCTTGTCATCCCATTGTATCGGGCATTAAATAATTGCTCGAACCGCTGGCTGCCTATGTTGACTCTTTCTTACAAGTTGGCGTCAAAACTGACGCCAACTGTCTGAAAGATACAACACAATTTCTTAATAAAATTCAAAATGTGGATACTACAGCAGTAGCAGTTGGTTATGTACAATGGATATTAAGGGCGACATGTATGAATCTCGCCACTTCGGAGCGCATGTTTTTGCCAGTTTTCTGGTGAAATTTGCGCCTCATGTCTGTCGGCGCCAAGGTGCGCTCATACATGCGGTGTAAAGTCTGCTGCGCCTCACCAGTGTGTGAGGCGCAGTGCGGGGACTTAGGCGCAGTGCGGGCCTGTGCCTAATATTCGCCGTCCGAGGAGGTGCGCTCATACATGTGGGGAAAAGTTCACCGCACCTCGCCAGTGTGTGGGGTGCAGTGCGGGACTTAGGCGCAGTGCGTGACTGCGACGAACATGTAGTCCGATTCGAGACAGGCTGGAAAACAGCGAAAAATCATTAAAGATGTCCGTACGGCATGGAGTATAAATAAAAAAATCGCCTTTATTAGGTGTAAAACATCTGAAAAAGAGCTCAAACCTACTAAAAAAATACATAAATAAAATCACTTTCCAAAAATCTAGAACGGCGCAACATCAGTGAATTAGGATCTTGGAAATTGACGGGAAATACAGTAATTCAAATTCTGTAAGCGCTTCTCATTGGTCGGCAGAAACCAGCCAATCAGAATAGGAGCGACAATGAACCATTAAAACCTATGGAGAAGTATTGACCAATCAAAATCAAAGGCGTGACAGTTCAAAATACAGTAAAAATGCAGAAAAGAGCTGATTGGTTGAGCTAGCGGGGGCTTGGCTATTTCGGCCAATCAGAGCGCGAGCTACTTTTCCCATTGTAGTCTATGGCCAGATCGGGGCAATGAAATCTCAGCTCTCAGCGCCGTGCGGCATGGAGTATGCTTAAAAAAAATCGTTTTTATTAGGTGTCAAATATTATCTGAAAAAGAGCTTAAACCTTCTATAAACATAAATCAATCAAATCCCTAACAACGCGTTTGTCGCCGAGACCGGCGATACATCAAGAATTGCGATATAGAGAATTGCCGGGAAATACAGTAATTAAAATTCTGTAAGCTCTTCTCATTGGTCGGTAGAAAGCAACCAATCAGAATAGGAGCGACAGTGAACCATTAAAAACTATGGAGAAGTATGGACCAATCAAATTCAAAGGCGGGACAGTTCAAAATACAGTAAAAAGGCAGAAAAGAGCTGATTGGTTGAGCTAGCGGGGGCTTGACTATTTCGGCCAATCAGAGCGCGAGCTACTTTTTCCCATTGTAGTCTATGGCCAGTTCGGGGCAATGAAATCTCGGCTCTCAGCGCCGTGCGGCATGGAGTATGATTAAAAAAATCGTTTTTATTAGGTGTCAAATATTATCTGAAAAAGAGCTTAAACCTTCTATAAACATAAATCAATCAAATCCCTAACAACGCGTTTGTCGCCGAGACCGGCGATACATCAAGAATTGCGATAAAGAGAATTGCCGGGAAATACAGTAATTAAAATTCTGTAAGCTCTTCTCATTGGTCGGTAGAAAGCAACCAATCAGAATAGGAGCGACAGTGAACCATTATAAGCTATGGAGAAGTATGGACCAATCACATTCAAAGGCGGGACAGTTCAAAATACAGTAAAAAGGCAGAAAAGAGCTAATCACAGTACTAGAATATTTCCCATAGACAGTAATAACTTTTAGGGCGCCCTTCTATCGCGCCCTTCTTTCTCCACTCAAAATAGATGCACTACATATGATTGGTGGATTCATATCTGCCGCCTGGGCTCAACCAATCAGCTCTTTTCTGCCTTTTTACTGTATTTTGAACTGTCCGCCTTTGAATTTGATTGGTCCATACTTCTCCATAGGTTATAATGGTTCACTGTCGCTCCTATTCTGATTGGCTGGTTTATGCCGACCAATGAGAAGAGCTTACAGAATTTGAATTACTGTATTTCCCGGCAATTCTCTATATCGCAATTCCTGATGTAGCGCCGGTCTCGGCGACAAACGCGTTGTTAGGGATTTGATTTATGTTTTTAGAAGGTTTCAGCTCTTTTTCAGATAATATTTTACACCTAATAAAAACGATTTTTTAAATCATACTCCATGCCCTACGGAGCTGAGAGCCGAGATTTCATTGCCCCGATCTGGCCATAGACTACAATGGGACAAGTAGCTCGCGCTCTGATTGGCCGAGATAGCCAAGCCCTTGCTACTTCAACCAATCAGCTCTTTTCTGCATTTTTACTGTATTTTGAACTGTCCCGCCTTTGAATTTGATTGGTCAATACTTCTCCATAGGTTATAATGGGTCCCTGTTGCTCCTATTCTGATTGGCCAGGATTGCCAAGCCCCCGCTAGCTCAACCAATCAGATCTTTTCGGCATTTTTACTGTATTTTGAACTGTCCCGCCTTTGATTTTGATTGGTCAATACTTCTCCATAGGTTTTAATGGTTAACAGTCGCTCCTATTCTGAGTGGCTGGCTTCTGCCGACCAATGAGAAGCGCTTACAGAATTTGAATTACTGTATTTCCCGGCAATTTCCAAGATCCTAATTCCTGATGTTGCGCCGTTCTAGATTTTTGGAAAGTTTTTTTTTTATTAAAGGTGTGAGCTCTTTTTCTGAAAATGTTTTACAACTAATAAAAGCCATTTTTGGAATCATACTCCATGCCGCACGGAGATGAGAGCTGAGATGGATTTCTTTTGCAATCTTCTATATGTTTCCTCTCATGTTACGTTATCGCTCCACTTACCCTCCTCCGGCTCGTTTAGACCAGAATCAACTAGGTCTGCCTGTCGGAGCTGGCGAGCGCTGCAATGCGCCGCACTTTGCCGACCCGCGATCATGCATGCCTCGGAGTATTCGAATGAGCTGCGTCCCGCCCAAGAACGCCCATACCACGCCCATTACACGCCCCTTTATGTGAGGCGCAGCCGAAAGTGGCGAAGGCTGCGCCTAACATCGCATCCCTGCGTCCGACAGGGGATTCGAGTCGGTGAGGCGCCGTTTTCATACATGCCGCCCTAAATCTTTATATACATGTATCCCACACAAGGAGGGTTGTCAGGCGGTTAGAGAATTTCTTGATCGTAATCATAAATTGTCTAACGCAGTTATTGCGTTTTTGATACGTCTTTTGGATTTTGTACTAGTAAGGAATTATTTCCGATTTGGAGAGGTTTTTTACCTGCAGACCCAGGGCACCTCTATTGGGTCCCAGGTAGCCCCCAGTTTTGCCAATACCTATATGACTTTCTTTGAGAACCAGTTTGTATATTATTCAGTATATTTTTCGGACGTATTAATGTGGCTTAGTTACGTCGATGACATATTCGTCCTATGGACGGGTACGGAATCTCGGCTATTGTCATTTATGGAATATCTTAATGGGTGTCATCCACTAATTGAATTCACATTGAATAAAAATCTGTTCTGCATCCAATATTTGGATGTAGAAATTAGGAAGGAAAACACAGGATTATCCACCACACTTTACAGTAAACCTATTGATAGAAATAACATCTTGCATCGTAGGTCATTTCATGCACCACAAATATTCAAACATATTCCTCGTGGGCAATTCGTGAGAGCACGACGAGTGTGCTCCACTGATCAACAGTATCTTTAGAACATGCACAAGTTGGTCGATAAATTTACTGTAAGAGGATATAACAGAGAGGAATTGGAAAAAGTTGGTTATGAAGTATTATCTAAAACAAGGGACGAATTACTGAAACCTAAGGTTAAAAACAAGAGAGATCAGTTTATGCTAGTTACAACGTATGATCATTATTCATCTATAATACGTAAAGCAGTAAGACGTTACTGGTCCTATTTAAAGAAGGTCCTCGTTTTGTCTATAGGAGAGGGAAAACTATAGACAACTCCCTTGTACGTTCAGATATTACATTGGATAAGAAAGATCGACAGACTACACTTAGGACAGTTAGGAAAAGCACACGTGCATGCCTGTCATGTCAGAATTGCAATTCTATCATTAAAGGAGAAGTATTCATCCTCTTAAAGGATATGACATACTGCTTAGAGGCTTTTTCACCTGCTTGAGCAAAAATGTAATCTATGTCCTCAAGTGTCCCTGCGGGATGATCTATGTTGGACAAACAAGTTGCCCTGTACGGGTCCGCATCAACGAACATAGGTCAGCAATTAGGACGTATAATCCCTCAAGTATTAATGTAGGCTGCAAAATCGATAAAAAAATGAAATATGGCGAAACTTCAGTAGCTCGCCATTTCCATGAAGCACGCCACCAAATTCATGAATTAAGGTGGTGTGTTATTGAATAGGTTACAGCTCAGGATATTAATTCAACTCATGCCCGCTTGCTTCAACGCAAAGCATATTGGATCTTTAAAACTGGAATCATTAGTACCCAAAGGTTAAATGAAGCCTTTAGCTTGAAAGCGTTTCTTTAAACTAAGATAGGGTTTAGATATAGGCCAGGTTCTGTTTATAAAGTATGCATTTTCGTGATTGCTCTTAATATATGGTGATAGTCAAGGGAGTATATAAAATACCGCATTCATGTCAGTATCTTACTCGCAGTAGGAGGATCGTCACAATGTGCGGACGTCTGAAGAAGGAGGAGTTCCCTCCGAAACGTCACTGGTGTTGGCGCTTGGAATGAACTGAGACAGTTGCAACCACTCTTCCTGCGTGTGATACAAGTCGGTAACATTTATATCGATTAAAATGTTGTTTGAGGAAATTTCCATGATGACCGACAAACACGCAGAATTGTTTACTTTTTCTGAAGCAGACCATGCCAATATTTTGCAAAACGCTGAAACAGCAGGACCGAGCTTTGAAAAGGCTAAAGAGAGTACTAATGTGGAAACGCCTTGAACACCTGAAAAAGAGGGAGGTTTCCCTTTCATTGCATGCCACAACTTTAAACTAGTATGTTAAAGTGATGAGGATACCGAGGGCTTGCGTACTAATTTACAGCCTATATTATTGAAGGATGATGTTGTATACAAAGAGAGGTGGTTTGCACTGTCCAATCGATATTCAATGGACTTAATGTTATTGACCATTCAGCATTTACAAATGGCCATTAAAAAGATAGAAGAAGAAATTAAAGTATATGATGAGAATTTAAAAGTAAAGTGAATGTGGATCTGTATAATCAGACACAAGACCAATTGAAGACTACCATAGGTGAGATGAAGATCAAGCTCTTACAAGTTAAATTGAATAAGTTTGAACGCGATAAGCAGGACTATCTAAATAACCATGTGTATACCTGGCAAAGCGAACGCTCTCGATATAATAGAGCAAGGAGTGAAGATAGATCATTTCGCACAGATACCTCATCTGAAGGATCAGCCTCAAGTTCTGATAATAGATCCTACAGAGAACGTATGCAACTGCATTCTAATAAGAAATCAGCATCAAAAGAAGTACCTTTTTTAGAGGAAAGAGAAGCCGCAACAGGAACGCAACAAACTCTAAGCAATCCCAAAAATCAACGGAAGACCAAGGGTCGCAAGAAAATATGAATATATTGGCATTGAACATTTCCTCAAAAGATTTAACATTTGACCAAATTGAGGTCCTGAATAAGGGTCTCAATTTTGTCCCACGACATCAAGTTCAACCATTTGATTTCTTGGTGGATTTTTTCGTATGTGTAGAAATATACGTTTAAAAATGTTTTTTTCGTCTAATGATAGTATTGGAAAATCTAGAGAAATAGCCTTGCCAAAAAAATTACGTAGCACTAGTCAATTTGATCCTGTGATTACATCTTCAGCCCTTAGGTTATTGAAAATTTTGTGAAAAAAGAGGTCATGTCCAAATGGAAAAATGTTAGAATTACATCGTCAGATAATATGACAAGTGCAGAAAGACAGGCTATATGTTCACTTAAACAGGATATGGACTTGATAATTAAAAAAGCGGACAAAGGTGGTTCCACAGTTGTCATGGATCGTGCTTTCTATGTTCAGGAAGCCACAAGACATCTCAGTGACACTGTGGTGTATAAACGGTTGGAATCAGATCCAACAATGGAATTTAAGAGGATGATAGATGACACATTGAATAAAGCAGTGGAAATGGGTGTCATTTCTACTAAAATACGAGACATGTTGGTTGTGACCAATCCGAGGGTTCCAATTTTTTATTTGGTTCCCAAAGTGCATAAGAATATTGAATCCCCACCTTGTTGCCTTATTGTATCGGGCATTAGATCTTTGCTCGAACCGCTGGCTGCCTATGTTGAGTCTTTCTTACAAATTGGTGTCAAACTTGAAACCAATTGTCTGAAAGATACAACACAATTTCTTAATAAAATTCAAAATGTGGATACTACAGCAGTAGCAGTTGGTTATGTACAATGGATATTAAGGGCGACATGTATGAATCTCGCCACGTCGGAGCGCATGTTTTTGCCAGTTTTTTTGGGGAAATTTGCGCCTCATGTATGTCGGCGCCAAGGTGTGCTCATACATGCGGTGTAAAGTTCTTCTGCGCCTCACCAGTGTGTGAGGCGCAGTGCGGGGACTTAGGCGCAGTGCGGGACTGCGGCGAACATGTATTCCGATTCGAGACAGGCTGGAAAACAGCGAAAAATCATTAAAGATGTCCGTACGGCATGGAGTATGAATAAAAAAAACGCCTTTATTAGGTGTAAAACATCTGAAAAAGGTCTCAAACCTACTAAAAAAATACAGAAATAAAATCACTTTCCAGAAATCAAGAACGGCGCAACATCAGGAATTAGGATCTTGGAAATTGCTTGAAAAAACAGTAATTCAAATTCTGTAAGCGCTTCTCATTGGTCGACAGAAGCCAGCCAATCAGAATAGGAGCGACAAAGACCCATTAAAACCTATGGAGAAGTATTGACCAATCAAAATCAAAGGCGTGACAGTTCAAAATACAGTAAAAATGCAGAAAAGAGCTGATTGGTTGAGCTAGCGGGGGCTTGGCTATTTCGGCCAATCAGAGCGCGAGCTACTTTTCCCATTGTAGTCTATGGCCAGATCGGGGCAATGAAATCTCGGCTCTCAGCGCCGTGCGGCATGGAGTATGCTTAAAAAAATCGTTTTTATTAGGTGTAAAATATTATCTGAAAAAGAGCTTAAACCTTCTATAAACACGCGATAGAAGGGCGCCTAAAAGTTATTACTGGGCTATGGGAAATATTCTAGTACTGTGAATTAGCTCTTTTTCTGCCTTTTTACTGTATTTTGAACTGTTCCGCCTTTGAATGTGATTGGTCCACTGTCGCTCCTATTCTGATTGGTTGCTTTCTACCGACCAATGAGAAGAGCTTACAGAATTTTAATTACTGTATTTCCCGGCAATTCTCTTTATCGCAATTCCTTGATGTATCGCCAGTCTCGGCGACAAACGCGTTGTTAGGGATTTGATTGATTTATGTTTATTGAAGGTTTGGGCTCTTTTTTCAGATCATATTTTACACTTAATAAAAACGATTTTTTTAATCACACTCCATGCCGCATGGCGCTGAGAGACGAGATTTCATTTCCCCGATCTGGCCATAGACTACAATGGGACAAGTAGCTCGCGCTCTGATTGGCCGAGATAGCCAAGCCCTTGCTACTTCAACCAATCAGCTCTTTTCTGCATTTTTACTGTATTTTGAACTGTCACGCCTTTGATTTTGATTGGTCAATACTTCTCCATAGGTTATAATGGGTCCCTGTTGCTCCTATTCTGATTGGCCAGGATTGCCAAACCCCCGCTAGCTCAACCAATCAGATCTTTTCAGCATTTTTACTGTATTTTGAACTGTCCCGCCTTTGATTTTGATTGGTCAATACTTCTCCATAGGTTTTATTGGGTCACTGTCGCTCCTATTCTGATTGGCTGGTTTCTGCCGACCAATGAGAAGCGCTTACAGAATTTGAATTACTTTATTTTCCGACAATTTCCAAGATCCTAATTCCTGATGTTGCGCCGTTCTAGATTTTTGGAAAGTTTTTTTTTATTTTTTTTATTAAAGGTTTGAGCTCTTTTTCTGAAAATGTTTTACACCTAATAAAAGCCATTTTTGGAATCATACTCCATGCCGCACGGAGATGAGAGCTGAGATGGATTTCTTTTGCAATCTTCTATATGTTTCCTCTCATGTTACGTTATCGCTCCACTTACCCTCCTCCGGCTCGTTTAGACCAGAATCAACTAGGTCTGCCTGTCGGAGCTGGCGAGCGCTGCAATGCGCCGCACTTTGCCGACCCGCGATCATGCATGCCTCGGAGTATTCGAATGAGCCGCGTCCCGCCCAAGAACGCCCATACCACGCCCATTACACGCCCCTTTATGTGAGGCGCAGCCGAAAGTGGCGAAGGCTGCGCCTAACATCGCATCCCTGCGTCCGACAGGGGATTCGAGTCGGTGAGGCGCCGTTTTCATACATGCCGCCCTAAATCTTTATATACATGTATCCCACACAAGGAGGGTTGTCAGGCAGTTAGAGAATTTCTTGATCGTAATCATAAATTGTCTAACGCAGTTATTGCGTTTTTGATGCGTCTTTTGGATTTTGTACTAGTAAGGAATTATTTCCGATTTGGAGAGGTTTTTTACTTGCAGACCCAGGGCACCTCTATGGGGTCCCAGGTAGCCCCCAGTTTTGCCAATACCTATATGACTTTCTTTGAGAACCAGTTTGTATATTATTCAGTATATTTTTCGGACGTATTAATGTGGCTTAGTTACGTCGATGACATATTCGTCCTATGGACGGGTACGGAATCTCGACTATTGTCATTTATGGAATATCTTAATGGGTGTCATCCACTAATTGAATTCACATTGAATAAAAATCAGTTCTGCATCCAATATTTGGATGTAGAAATTAGGAAGGAAAACACAGGATTATCCACCACACTTTACAGTAAACCTATTGATAGAAATAACATCTTGCATCGTAGGTCATTTCATGCACCACAAATATTCAAAGGTATTCCTCGTGGGCAATTCGTGAGAGCACGACGAGTGTGCTCCACTGATCAACAGTATCTTTAGAACATGCACAAATTGGTCCATAAATTTACTGTAAGAGGATATAACAGAGAGGAATTGGAAAAAGTTGGTTATGAAGTATTGTCTAAAACAAGGGAAGAATTACTGAAACCTAAGGTTAAAAATAAGAGAGATCAGTTTATGCTAGTTACAACGTATGATCATTATTCATCTATAATACGTAAAGCAGTAAGACGTTACTGGTCCTATTTAAAGAAGGTCCTCGTTTTGTCTATAAGAGAGGGAAAACTATAGACAACTCCCTTGTACGTTCAGATATTACAGTGGATAAGAAAGATCGACAGACTACACTTAGGACAGTTAGGAAAAGCACACGTGCATGCCTGTCATGTCAGAATTGCAATTCTATCATTAAAGGAGAAGTATTCATCCTCTTAAAGGATATGACATACTGCTTAGAGGCTTTTTCACCTGCTTTAGCAAAAATCTAATCTATGTCCTCAAGTGTCCATGCGGGATGATGTATGTTGGACAAACAAGTTGCCCTGTACGGGTCCGCATCAACGAACATAGGTCAGCAATTAGGACGTATAATCCCTCAAGTATTAATGTAGGTTGCAAAATCGATAAAAAAATGAAATATGGCGAAACTTCAGTAGCTCGCCATTTCCATGAAGCACGCCACCAAATTCATGAATTAAGGTGGTGTGTTACTGAATAGGTTACAGCTCAGGATATTAATTCAACTCATGCCCGCTTGCTTCAACGCAAGGCATATTTGATCTTTAAACTGGAATCATTAGTGCCCAAAGGGTTAAATGAAGCCTTTAGCTTGAAAGCGTTTCTTTAAACTAAGATAGGGTTTAGATATAGGCCGGTTCTGTTTATAAAGTATGCATTTCATGATTGCTCTTAATATATGGTGATAGTTAAGGGAGTATATAAGATACCGCATTCATGTCAGTATCTTACTCGCAATAGGAGGATCTTCACAATGTGCGCCTGTCTGAAGAAGGAGGAGTTCCCTCTGAAACGTCACTGGTGTTGGCGCTTGGAATGAACTGAGACAGTTGCAACCACTCTCCCTGCGTGCGATACAAGTCGGTAACATTTATATAGACTTTCACTTTATAGGCGCTGAATGCTTTAAGAAATATTTGCTTAACGGAGTACAGATGTCATTGTTACCATATGTGTGATGAACCAGGAGTTTATGGGTGATTGAAATTTTGAGATAAAGAAATTCTTGAATATATTTGGACGACTATTGGTTCTTGTGCCTTATGAGATCTTCCAGGTTATCAATCAAGTATCATTTTGTTTATGCCTTCCTACATCCTTTAAAACTTATAATGTTTTTCACAAATCTCTACTCAAGAAATGTGTCTCCCCAGTTAAACCTTTTAAGAAGTTTTCTCATCCAGTGCAGGTCGAAGGAGATTTAAAATTTGAGTTGGAGAGAATAGTAGATTCCCTCATAGTACGTAGGGTGATGCAATATGTTGTGCACTGGAAATGCTAACTCAGTTCATGCCAATAAGTTGACGAGGGAATTTTCAAGGGTCCGGTGGCCCCTTGTAAAAGGGGGAGTACAGTTAGTTCATGGCCCCTTTAAGTCTGCTGCCCAGCATCAGCATGGAATAGTCCTAATTGACTCCACCCCTGTCCAATCCATGACTGAGGCGAGCCATTTAAAACCAGTCCTTTTCTCTGCCCATTACCTTGATTCTTCCTGTTTCCTGACTCCTTTATCTGCTGTTTCGTCGTTTCTCTACAGTCTCCGTTTTTGGGTTTTGTCGTTAGGGCCTATTTACTAGGCATTTTTGGATCCAATTTTGGATCCATTTTAGATCTGAAAATCGCCTCCAACACGCAGCTACGTGTTTGGATCCTTGTTGGATGCAGCAGGATCGCACCCTATACTTTATTATAGGACTCCTGCTGCGTCTTTCAGACCAAGAATTGACATGTCAAATCTTGGAACGGATCTGAAAGACACAATGAGACACACATCAGCATTCACTTGTGTGAATGCCGATGCACGTTTCATATTAAAAGCAATGTAAATCACATTGCTATTTATTAGATGCGTGTTTGGGTCCATTTGGGGTCCGACAGACAGGATTCTAACATGCATCTAAAAGCGTATGTTCACACGGACTCAACACGCCGTGTGAACATACCCTTACAGTTATCCTTTGCTTCACCATTTTGTACCTCGTTTCCTCTTGTCTATGACCCTAGTTTGTCTGACTCTTCTGCTTTTTAGGTATTCATATTGTCCACTATTTGTCCTGCTTGTGTTTCCTCTGGCATTTGGAGTTTTTCACCTCCCTGTCAGAGTCACCTGGGTCCCTTGCAGTCAAAACCACCCTGCTTTGCGGCAGGCTCTGGTGAATACCAAGGGATAGCCTTAGACTTTATTCCCCATGGAATATATGACTTCAGATGGCAGTTTTAGTGAACTTCTGTTCTTGCCCACTGTTGTGCCTGTGTGTTGTCTGTTTAGCATGCGGGGGAATTGCTGCTGCAATTCTATCCTGGGAAGCTCCCAACTTTTAACAATGATGGTGAGATATGCAGCCTGAAAGTCAAAAGTTCAAAACATTGTTACCCTTTTGCTTGTCAGTGAAAGGCAAGAATGTTCTTTAAAACTGACTCCATTGTATCTATGGCTGATAATTCTGACCTGTGGTGAATTCTTTCATGTCCCATTTGCATGGTACAATTGCACAATCTAGTGAACAGTATATGATTAGAAGATCAATATTCAACTGAAATGTATTGTTTAATTTTATCCTTAAAAGAAAATAATAAAGTGTTACATTCTGAGAAACATACACACCTCAGATATGTCCATTCTCACAGCATGTCATGAGTGGAGCGTTCAGTTATAGAAGAGGAAAGTGTAGCAAGACAATATTTTATTGGCTTCCTAATTCCGTTTGGGAAACTGAATTTTCTACAAGGTGACAGATGGTATTAATGAGAAATGTGCATTTAGCAATGCTACTAATTCATTTTAACTCCTAGGGGGTCAAATTAGTAAAGGGTGTGGAAAACCTGCAAAATTTCCAAGCTTCTGCTTGTATCAACTCACCAGGGTAAGTGCAGAAAAAGTCTGGAAGATTTATCAAGATGCAGACCTGGCTTGTTTGTGTTTTGTCTAAAGCAGATGTGAACAGATGTTAAAAAAGGCAGCTTTCTGCACAGGCTTATCGTCTGACTTTTCATTGTTTATGTGACTATAGGGTGATATACCAAATTTTGCAGTATTTTAAATGATACGCCCTCATGCCCAAGAGAGATCGTGTTTCACCTTAGTTGACTGTGATTTAGTAAAATAGATAGGTATAATGTTCCACAGCATAAATCTCTCCCCTTGAACATCTGTTCCCATATGATGTATGCACTGCATCGTCCACTGTCACTAAACACCTGAGAATAGAGCTAACAAGGTATATGATCGCATGTCCCCATAATTGTCCTTATGTAAGTAACAAGGTGACCTTCAGAAAGATTGCATGTCCTACTGTAATAATAATAATCATAAGGCATTTGTCTAGCTCAAGGGATGGGGGCTGGTAATAACACAGATGGCTATACGTTAAGCTGCTAAGCTGCTAATACCTGGCTTTGTGTGGTAAAAATATGACAATAAAAACAAGTGTGAACGACATTGGAGGACTACTCCACAGTACGCAGAACTAGAATTCATTCACAAGAGCGTATTAAGGGTTTGTTTGCCCCATCAGTTGTAATATGGCACTTAAAGACATTTATGAGATCCTAGAGTACCTCTGAATGCTGGTGGTTTTAGCTGTATTATGGATCAATGTTTCTTGGAGAAAATAACTAGAGATGGGCAAATTGATTCTAACGAAGTGGAATTCGTTTAGAATTTCAGGAAAACTTCGGTTCGGAATGAAGTCGAACTTTGGGGTACTTCGGGTGAACGAAGTGTGCTTTTGATTGATAAAATGGCTGCGAGCACATGGTGCTACATGGGGCAAAGCATTCTGGGAGGACGAAGGGCATAGCCTGCATGACATGTGCAGAGATGAAGCCAATCAGAGACCGGCGGGATTCTGTGACGTCACCGCACTATATAAGTCCGGGCGCGATGCCGGGAGCTCACACTCCTCTCACTGTGCTCATCAGGGAAGGTGCTGCCGTGGCTGATAGCTCTTACTGAAGAATTGATTTTTATATAGCGATTTCTGTGGGGTGTCTCAGCTTGTCTCAGAGACTGTTCTCTTAATGTTCTATTTCTAATTTTTTGGGGTATTGGATCTGAAATCCAGTGTGCGTCCACTGCAGCTGCATATACATTCAATAAACCAAGTGGGATCTAAGCCAGTTCCTGTTGTATTCATTTTAAAAAAGCAGCGTTTTTACAATACAAATACCACTTCATTTTTGGCTGCTCAATTCTATTGCGCAATTTACATCCAGGGGTTAATTAAGCGTTGTTTTGCTGGTGTGCTGACCCCAAGAAACCGTCTTTTTCAACGCCAAAATATATAAATTTTTCCTGTAGCCTAATTCACAAGCAAAGTTAATTACAACTGTATCTCCTGTGTGTGGCGTGTTGTGTGGCGTAGAAAACACGCAATTGTAACACCTACAAAGCTACTATTTTTTGCGGATCAATTCTTTGGCGCAATTTACATCCTGGGTTTAATTAAGCGTTGTTTTGCTGGTAATGGGTGACAAAAATAAACCGTCTTTTTCAACGGCCAAAATATATACATTTTTTTCCCGTAGCCTAATTCCCAAACAAAGGTTAATTACAACTGTATCTCTTGTTGTGTGGCGTAGAAAACACGCAATTGTAACACGCTACAAAGCTACTATTTTGTGCGGCTCAATTCTTTGCGCAATTTACATCCAGGGGTTAATTAAGCGTTGTTTTGCTGGTGTGCTGACAATAAAAACCGGTCTTTTTCAACGCCAAAATTTATATATTTTTCCTGTTAGCCTAATTCAAAGCAAAGGTTAATTACAACTGTATCTCTTGTTGTGTGGCGTAGAAAACACGCAATTGTAACACGCTACAAAGCTACTATTTTGTGCGGCTCAATTCATTGGCGCAATTTACATCCAGGGGTTAATTAAGCGTTGTTTTGCTGGTGTGCTGACAAAAATAAACCGTCTTTTTCAACGCCAAAATATATAAATTTTTCCTGTAGCCTAATTCACAAGCAAAGGTTAATTACAACTGTATCTCTTGTTGTGTGGCGTAGAAAACACGCAATTGTAACACGCTACAAAGCTACTATTTTTTGCGGCTCAATTCTATTGCGCAATTTACATCCAGGGGTTAATTAAGCGTTGTTTTGCTGGTGTGCTGACCCCAAGAAACCGTCTTTTTCAACGCCAAAAAATACATTTTTCCTGTAGCCTAATTCACAAGCAAAGGTTAATACAACTGTATCTCATGTTGTGTGGCGTAGAAAACACGCAATTGTAACACGCTACAAAGCTACTATTTTGTGCGGCTCAATTCTTTGCCCAATTTACATCCAGGGGTTAATTAAGCGTTGTTTTGCTGGTGTGCTGACAAAAATAAACCGCATTTTCAACGCCAAAATATATAAATTTTCCTGTAGCCTAATTCACAAGCAAAGGTTAATTAAAACTGTATCTCTTGTTGTGTGGCGTAGAAAACACGCAATTGTAACACGCTACAAAGCTAACTATTTTGTGCGGCTCAATTCTTTGGCGCAATTTACATCCAGGGTTAATTAACATTGTTTTGCTGGTGTGCTGACAAAAATAAACCGTCTTTTTCAAAAAGCCAAAATATAAAATTTTTTCCTGTAGCCTAATT